>PVKS010010389.1:0-60380 GCA_004027875.1 Aplodontia rufa | reverse complement strand
ATCAAACAATCAAGAACACATGTATATTCACATAGCAAGCCAAGGCTGAGGCCATTCCATGGTTTACCCCCCCTTGAGTTGCCCATGGTTCCATGTTTCCCCCAATTAACCCCTGCATTAAACGGACTTCTCTCAGAGGTTGGAGGTTTCCCTCTGAGTTGATTCCCCCATACTCCCTCCCTCCAATCTCCTTGATATCCTTCCTATTCCCTCCAGATTCCCTGCCCCCTCCCTACATCTCCCAACATCTTAGGCAAGGTTCCCACTGTTCGTGTAAAAATTCACACATGTTGAGGTTATTATTAGCTTAGCCATCTATCATATACTGTTTCCGATTGTATTCTAGCTTCCACAGATGAGAGAAAACATTCAGCTCTTGAGTTTCTGAGTTTGGGATACTTCACTTAACCTAATTTTTTCCATCTCCATCCATTTGGCTGCAAAAGCCATAATATCATTTTCTCTAATAGCCAAGTAGTATTCCATTGTATATATGTACCAAAGTTTTTGAATGCACTTGCTGAGAGAGGGGCATCTGGGTTGGTTCCATAACTTAGCTACAGTAAATTGAGCTGCTAAAAACACTGATGAAGCCCTATCTCTGTAATACGCCAATTCTAACTCTTTTGGGAAAATACGCAGGAGTGGGATAGCTGGGTCATAAGCTAGCCCTAATTTTTTGAGGAGTCTCCACACTGCTTTCCAGAGTGGCTGTACCAGTTTGCAGTCCCACCAGCAATGTGACAGTGTTCCTCTCTTCCCACAGCCCCTCCAGCATCTGTCATTGTTTGTATTCTTCACTTTTGCCATTCTGACAGGAGTGAGGTGGAATCTCATTTAAGTTTTGATTTGCATTTCTCTTATTGCTAATGATGTAGAGCATTTTCTCATATATTTATGGGCTTTCTGGACTTCCTCTGCTGAGAAGTTTCTTTTTAGTTCCATAGCCTATTTATTGATTGGATTATTTGTGATTTTGGTGTTTAGTTTTTTGAGTTCTTTGTATATTCTGTATATTAGCCCTCTGTCCGCGGTGTAGCAGGCAAAGATTTTCTCCCATTCTGTAGGATCTCTCTTGACACTCTTGACTAATTCTTTAGCTGTGCAAAAACTTTTTAGTTTAATTGCATCCTATTCATTTATTCCTGACTTTACCGCTTGCACTATGGGAGTCCTGTTAAGGAAGGCTGTGCCGGCCCCTATGTCATGTAATGTCGATCCTACTTCTTTTTCAAGCAATTGTAAAGATGCAGGTTTAATATCCAGATCTTTGACCCATTTTGATTTAATTTTTGTGGAGGGTGAAAGGTAAGGATCCAATTTCGGTTGTCTACACATGGCTGTCCAATTTGTCCAAACCATTTGTTGAACAAGCTATCCTTCTTCCACACTATGCTTTTGTCCCCTTTATCAAATATCAGATAGTTAAAAGTATGGGGGTTCATCTCAGAATCCTCTATTCTATTCCATTGGTCTTCAGTTCTGTTTTGATACCAATACCATGCTGTTTTTGTTACTATAGCCCTATAGTATAATTTCAGGTCAGGAATTGAGATACCACCTGCTTCCACCTTCTCACTGAGTAATGTTTTGGCTATTCTGGGTCTTCTGTTAATCCATATGAACTTGAGAATTGCTTTTTCTATATCCGTGAAGAATGACATTGATATCTTGATGGGGACTGCATTAAATCTGTATAGGGCTTTGGGTAGAATGGCCATTTTGATTATATTAATTCTGTCTAACCATGAACATGGAACGTTTTCCTACCTACTCAGGTCTTCTGCAATTTACTTTTTCAGTGTTTGATAGTTTTCGTTGTAGGGGTCCTTAAGATCCCTTCTAAGATTGATGTAAGATTGCTTTTTTGGAGAAGGTGAATGGGACAGATTTCCTGATATCTTCTTCCAAGGACTTGTTGCTGGAGTCAAGGAAAGCTAGTGATTTATTGGTGTTGATCTTATAGCCAGCCACTTTGCTGAAATCACTTATAAGTTCTACAAGTTTTCTGGTCAAGCTTATTGGATCTTCTGGGTATAGAATCATGTCATCAGCAAATAGAAAAAACTTGACTTCCTCTTTTCCTATATGAATTCCTTTGATTTCCTTGTCTTGCCTGATAGCTCTGGCAAGGGTGTCAAGGACTACATTGAATAAGAGTAGTACCAGTGGACAACCTTGTCTTATTCCTGAATTCAGTGGAAATGCTTTCGGTCTTTCTCCATTGAGCATAATGTTGGCTATGGGTCTGTCATAAATGGATCTTACATAGTTAAAGTATCTTCCCTTGATCCCTATCTTCTCTAGGGTTTTGAGCATAAAGGGGTGTTGAATTTTATCAAAGGCCTTTTCTGGGTCAATTGAGATGATTATATGATTTTTATTTTTAATTCTGTTTAAAGTTGTGAATTATATTTATTGATTTGTGTATGTTGAACCAGCCTTGTTTTCCTGGAATGAAGCCCACTTGATCATGATGTATTATCTTTTTAATATACTATTGGAACCAATTAACTAGAATTTTATTAAGGATTTTTGCATCAAAGTTCATCAGGGAAATTGGTCTGTAGTTTTCTTTTCTTGATGTGTCTTTGTTGGATTTTGGTATCGGAGTAATATTTACTTCATAAAAAGTGTTTGGGAGTGCTCCAACCCTTTCAATTTCATTGAAGAACTTATAGAGGATTAGTGTTAACTCTTCTGTGAAAATTTGATAGAATTCGGCCATATATCCATCCGGTCCCGGGATTCTCTTTTTTGGAAGACCTTTAATTTAATTAAGTACCCAGCCTTAGGGAAAAACTCTTTTCTAGGAAAATGACAGCTATTTACCTACTACAACTCATACAAGACTTTGCCCTGATTGCTCTGCTTACAGATGCAAAATGGAAACCACCACCGTGAGTGGAGTTTTTTTTTAATTCAGAAATTTATTTGTTGAACAATCAAACAAGCTTCTAACGAAAAAATATATACAAATAAATTCTGAAAATTAGATTTACCCTAAGAGCCATCCCCCCAATTCTCATTTCTCTGATTACAGATAAGGGATGTAGAAAAGCAACAAGAATACAAAAAAAAAAACAAAACACACATAAATTTACCACCCACAGGTAACTTGTTTATATTTGAAGGAAATGCCTTCTAGTCCTTCAAAGATCATTCTGCAAACTCAGCTTTGCTTCCTACTTTTTATTTGGCAGGAAACCATGATAATGGTCTCAGGACACTAAAAATTCTTCAAAGACATGATTTTTTTTTTGTTTGATTCCATAGTTTATTACTTTTTTATACTTGGCTCATATGAAAAACAGCATTGCAGTTTTCAGAGAGGCAAATAATGGTGTGCAATGAAATCCAATGTCTCTCTGCAAGTGACAAAGTTGATAATGACAGAGCTTCCGAATATAATCTTTTTTTTTCTGCACTTCCCCCTCACTCACCACCGGAATTCCACCCCCTGGTCCCTTTCTCCTACCGATCTCCTTTTGATTATTATTGCTTTACTTTTCCAGTTTTATGGATTGCATGGGAACTATTTATTATCAGAGGTACAAAATGTACTTTCTTTTGAATCTCACCCTTTCCCCTCCCCTCTCTCTTGTCTCTTTCCTCTGCTCTAACAGCCTTCTTTTAGTCTATTAATTTGTATCTGAATGATTTTTCCTGTAATCCTATTCTTCCCTCCCCCTTTCCTTTATTTTACTCTAGCTTCCACAGATGAGAGACAACATTGTACCTTTGAGTTTTTCAGTTTGGCTAACTTCACATAGCATGATTTTCTCCATTTCTATCCATTTACAGGCAAAGGCCATCATTTCATTCTTTTTAACAGCTGAGTAGAACTCCACAGTATGTATTATCCAATCCTGGTTGATTCCATAATTTAGCTACTGTGAATTCTGATGCTATCAACACTGATGCGGCAGTGTTGCTGTAGTATGCTGATTTTAGATCTTTTGGGAAAATACCCAGGAGTGGGATAGCTGGGCCATATAGTTTTTCTGTCACTAGTTTTTTTAGGAATCTCCACACAGCTTTTCCAGAGTGTTTGTACTAGTCTACATTCCCACCAACAATGTATAAGCTCCCCTTTCACCCCACAACCATGCCAGCTTTACTGCTGTCCATATTCTTGATATTTGCCATTCTAACTGGAGAGAGATGAAATCTTCATGTAGTTTTGATTTGCATTTCCCTGATAGGTAGAGATGTTGAACATTTTTTCATATATTTACTCGCCTCAAAGATCAATTTTAATAGCTATGTATTATTCTAACAGATGGAAACACCTTCTTTGCACTTATGATTTGAAAACTTTGTTTGGAAAGTAAATATTCCTTTACCTTCTCCTATACTTTTCTCATTGTCTAGTTACTTGTTTAACCCCATGAATTTATTCTGATGTGTCATATAACTAGAGTTTACTTCAATTTCTTGACTGGTTAATACACTCATATAGATCAGAGTTCCAAAATTTATGAAAAATGAATGGCCCCTAACTCTGCACTCAGACACCTACTTCAAATGTCATGAGATTACTGGATATCCTTTGACAGATCTCTAACACATGTAAGAAAACACATTAATATTCTTTTCACAGTTTTATACAAATGTCCACCTTGGGGTTTCATTGTGAGGTCTGTCCTTGATGACAGGTTTTTCTGAATGATGGATTTCAAAATGACTTAAAGCCCTGCTTAGAGAGTCTGAACACCATCAGGAGCAAACTGGTCGCCACCAGAGCAAATCACAGAGCTCTCTACACTCATGCCATTGTGTTGTGCACTGTTTTAGGACTACAGTTGATAGGCAGTTAGGAGAAGTCTCTTGAAATCCTCAGGTAAAATGCTTTGGCTTCATACACAAGGATGGTGAAATAAACCTTGAGAAAGTCCTAGCAGTCACACAGACCCAGAATACAGACAGGGCCATAAAACCATCAGAACCTACAGAATGCAAGAAGCCAATTCCAGGAACTCATTTATTCACGCAGACTGGTCACCTGTCCCTCACAGCAATCATCTCAAATAAGACTAACAAACCCAATTTTTTTCTGGATCAAATCTGACAAACTGAGGTCATTTAAGCCTCTAAATGAGAAAATGCATTAGAGTCTGAAATGTTAAAACACCATATAGTATTTTTACCTCTCTCTCTCACTTCACCAGGAACTTTAAGAGGAATGTTCATCAGTCTTATTGCAGCTAGCAGTTAAGTCCAGGTTACCTGGACTTTACTAATAACACAATTAATTCTTTTTGAAAAAGTTTTAAAAATTAAACAATTTGCCACACTTTCTCTTTCTTTGGTAACAAGCAAGCAATTCATATGAAGAAGACACGCAGGACAAGGAAGCAATTCCTAATTTGAGGCCATATCATTTTTCTTTCCATTCTACATAGAATGTGAATAATGAGTAGTTAAATAACATGTATTCCATAAATGCAGAAATATATTTCTTTTCCTTACATAATACTCAAATTGTAGCAATATTCAAAGGGAAAAACTTACATTCTCTATTGCAAATCTCCTTACATTTCCACATCAGCACCTACCTGCCGTGTCAAGGCCCCTCAGCTGCCCATGCACTCGATGGACGTGTAACTTAGCAGCAATTTCTTTGCCTTTTTCTGCTCCAGCATTTGATCTGAGGGATCCAGATGACTGAGGTTGCATCTTAGTGGCCTGAAGATATCTATCAAAATTTGATGTTTTACTAGGGTCTGCATTATTTGAAGTCTCTTCAACCACACCTCTTTAATAAAAAAAAAAAGAAAACACATAATGGTTAGCATTTAATGTCATAGTTCGGTGAAAACATTTATCTAAATGGTTTATTTCTTTAAAAACCACTCCACCATTTTAACTAAATCAGTATTAATAACAAATTATTCAACATTCACTGGAAAATATTAAGAATAAACAGAATACAAGCTCTTAAAAACACACTTCACTAATCTGTAATGTGAGTTCCAAATCAATTTTAACATTATAATATTCAGCAATGTATTAAAAGGATAATGAAATATTTCTTTTACATCCAGAAATATAACCATGGCTCAAATTATCAGACCTTTCTGTGGGGGCTCAGCAGTTCTGGCGCTTGCCTAACATGTGTGAGGTTCCAGGTTTGAACCCCAGCACCACATACACAACTAATGTTAATGAAGCAAAGGCCAGATGGAAAAATAAATAAAATTATAAAATTGATTCTTTCTCTCTTAAAAACAAAAAAACAAAAAAACAAAACCTTTCTGACCTGTTCATACGAACTTGTGTGGCAATCCTGTCAAAACACAGTGCCACCAGGGACACATGAGTCACACTTCTACCAGGAGCTGCAGTCGGAGATTCTTCCACGGAGGCTTGCAGCAAGCACAAGTTTACCTAACACACAAAAGCAAAACGTGGGTGGAAACATGAAAAGGTTATCACTCAAAGGAAAACAAGTCGCTACAACAACGGATGGGAAGCCAAGGTTAATAAATCCTCAGAAAAGAATCATAATTAATGTTTCACAGGCGGATGTGGAACATTTACTAAATACTGCTCAACATGCTGCATAAGTAAGCCATTTACTTATATTTACAAAATCTACATTAGATCATCAAATAAAAAGATTTTTTTTTTATATTATAAGCTCTTCCACCACCACTCAGGTTGGGGAATGCAGAGCAAAGCACCAAAAACATGCTCTCCTCTTTCAGCAAAACTAGACATGTGTCACTGTTACCTTTGGTATGCTAACATTAGCTTGAAGACCTTTAATTGTTACGTTATCTTGCTTCATCATTAGATTTGTCTGTGCTTGTCCTTGGTTAGTTGTTCCTATCGTAGGATGTTCAGTTTTTGTTCCTCGAACATCTTGTTTAGAAGATAACTAAAAAGATTGAAAGCAGAATTATTTCCCAGCCTTTCATGATCCCTGCATCATCCACAGCAGCTTTCTTATTCACTGTGCACCCAGGCCATCTACATGCCAGCTACTGGTTCAATACTCTGACTTCAAATCCAAGCCTTTAGAAAGGCTAGGAAAATAGCCAGGTGCAGAGGTGCACACCTGTATTTCCAGTGGCTCAGGAGGCTGAGGCAGGAGGATCACAAGTTCAAATCCAGCCTCAGCAACTCAGAGAGCCCATCTCAAAATAAAATATGAAAAGGGCTGGGGATGTGGCTCAGTAGAAGGGCACCCCTGGGTTCAATCCCTGGGACCAAAAAAAAAGAAAAAAAGCTAGCTAGGAAATAAACTAGCAGCTGCAGGGTTGAGAAAAGATATCTATATTCAGGTGAAATAAGTCTCTAGGAGATAGACAGAAACAGAAGATCACAGTAATTACAGGCTGTGTTTTTTAGGATCACTGAAGTCTTCTGGCTTGCATGAGACAGACCTGATTCTGATGACTGACCCCTTGTTGGTTAGGAATTGTTCCAAAGTTTTTTTCATATTACTCTACCTTACCTATCACATGAATGCCAATATGAAATGAATAATTGGTTCAGCAGAAATAATCAGTCACACTTTCACTGCTCCTCTGCTCCTAATCAAATATTTTACAGATGAGCTGAAAGTCAGAGGAGTTACCAACAGAGTATAGGATGCAACTGCTAAGCACCAAGCTGCATGGCTGGAGCCTTGGTGTGTGCAGGCTGTCACAATAGGCACACTGACTTCACCTGCTCAAATCGACAGTCAACCTCAAGATGCCATGAGAAAGTCAGCTGACACAGAGGAACATCAGAACAAGCATCATTGCTTCTTAAGTTAAGGTACCAGTCCTCAAGGATGCTCATTCACTGAGTGCCCGGGTCTTCACAAAAGGGTCACATATATGCTACTTCAAAATCGAAGGAAAAGGGCTGGAACAGTGGCTTAGTGGTTATTACAGTGCTTGCCTGGCATGCGCTAGGACGCGTGTTCGAACCCCAGCACCATGTATACAACAAAGCGTCAGAGCAACGAAAGCCACATGAAAAACTAAATAAAACTAATTTTCTCTCTCTCACCGTCCCTCTCTTTAAAAAAAAAAAAAAAAAATGGAGGGGAGCGGAGGAAATAAGCTTCATTTCTTAAATAGGTATTTTCACTACTGTTTCATTACAGTACGATGACATCAAGGCTGCTGAACGTGTGTATGTGGTCCAATTTAACTCACTAACAACCTCTCCAAATACCAGTTTCCCAAGTTTGGATATTCCACACACATGATGAGGGCTCAATTTTCTATGCCCCTTAAACTGAAAGGCTCTTACATTTTCTGAGAAGGTAGTCTTGCTATTTTGGACAGCTTCCCTAAGGACTTTGGCATGGAGATCATCCACAATTGCAGCCGGATGTCGGGTACTAGCACAATGAACCATTGCTTCAATATATCTGAGGAAAGAAAATTAAAATTTTAAGTATTAATTAACACTATAACCTAATTCATCTAAATTTATTCAGTGTGTGTATATTTATAACAACTCTGAACATTCAAATGAAAATGCCTAAATTACATTTTTATAAAATACCCAAGTGACACATTTATGAAATTTTTATCCCTACACCATCATCCTCATCCCAATGTAAAGCATTCCAGACAGGGCACGGTCCCCGCCACCAGGTAAATAAAGCACTACAGTTTTAGACGCTTCCATCTTAGCACTACCATTCATTCTTTTTCTTAAATTATTTTTAGCCAATATTTAAAAACATGAAAATTGTACATATTATTAATGTGGTTCCATGTGATGTTCTGATTCGTGTACACACGTATAATGTTGAGGTTAAACATTTATTTCATCAAGCCCTTATCGTTTCTTATGCCGACACGCTCCACCCTCCTTCTAGCTCTCTGCAACGCACAGCACGTCGCTGTCACCTGCAGGGCCTCCTACAAAACACAACACCAGCCAAGCCTTGCTCCTATCCAACTGTAACTCAGTGCCCTCGGTTGCCTTTGCCCGTCCCTGCTTCACTCCCAGCTCCCAGGCCTCTGGTGACCAGCTTTCTTCTACTGCTTTAGATCACCCTGTTGGATTCCACATGTGGATGAGGCCATGCGGAACTTGTCTTTCTGTGCCTGGGTCCTGCACTCAAAGTTCCCCCTGCCACCCATGCTGTCCCAAATGACAGGACCCCTCGCTTTCCTAGGGTGGAAGCAAGCCCCACTGTGTGTGGACCGCACTGTCCTTGTCCCCTGAGGCTGCTTCTGCTTCTTGGCTGCTGGGAACAGACAGTGAACCTGCAGTGCAGGTGTCTGGTGGACACACCAGCTTCACTGTCTCTGCTGATGAATGCCCCCAGCGGGGGACTGCAGGGTCACGCGTGGCTGTTCCTGATCTGGGAGGAACCTCCACGCTGTCTTCCCCCACAGCTGCGCTACTGTGCATTCCCACCAACAGGTGCGAAGCTCCACTTTCTGCACTCCTTGTGGCACCTGCTGTGGTCTGTTCAGTGGCGCTCGTTCTTTCTGGGGTGAGGTGAGGCGTGGTTTGATTTGCACTTCCCTGGTCATTGGTGATGCTGGCCACTCTTTCACATTCCTGTGGTCACAGGTATTCTTTTTTTGAGAAATGTCTATTTAGGTATACTGCCCATTTTTAAATTGGGTTAAGTGGTTTTTTGCTAATGAACTGCCATGTGTAGTCTGGTTTCAACCTCTTGTCAGATGTACAGTTTACAAATATTTTCTCCCACTCTGTAGGCTGTTGCTTCACTGTCTCTTTGGTGTGCAGAGGCTTTTAATTTAACACAACCCCACATATCTGCATTTGCTTTTGTTTCCTGTGCTCTTAGAGTTGCTCCAAAGTCCTCGAGTGTCTCCCCTCTGTTTTCTTCTATTGGATTCAAAGTTTCAGGTAGTACATGTAAGTCTTCAGTCCATGTTTAGTTGATTTTTGTAGGTACGTTTTTTCTTTTATAATCCCCTGAAGACTTCCTATGTTCCCAATTTGTATGAGATCTTCTGAGAACCTTAATTTGTCACTGAAAGCCATATGCCTTTGCAGAAAAGGAAGATTCTCATGAAAACTGGCCCTAACTAAACCCCAGGCTCTCTTCAATACCTTCAGCACTCAGTGCTTCTACGCAACTCTGCATTCCACAACAGCTGTCACTCACATTAGTGTCAAATCCCTAGAGAGAGACAACTATCTAATATGTCCCCTTATTCTTTTGTTAACTAGATGGTGGGAAAATGAGACAAAAATTAGTTTCTGAGTATTTGGTCATGTTATGCATATTAGCCTAATGTGACAATATGTATATATATATGTGTGTATATATATATACACACATATACACAAATATATATATACATAATATATATATATATATTGCAATATAATGATTATTGTGATATAATTATTTGGTTGAGAAAGTAAGAAATAATCACTAAAAGATCTTTTCAATCATATTGCCATTTTTACTCAATCAAAATAGCTACCATTAACAATTCTATATGAACGTACCACATATGTGCCATTTTATGATGTAATAGTTCTATTTTGAGACAAAATACCTGTCCACAGCTTCAGCCACCAGTGGAGTCAGAACAACGTCAACAGTTCCTTTTACTTCAACTATGGCTGTCGTTTTGGTCTGAGAGACAGGCTGGTCCAGCGTCCACTCTTCCGTTAACGTTTCCTCATCTGTATTATCAACAATTTTCTTTTCCAGTGGAGTATATGGTGTACTATGCCATTTAAGGAGCAAAGTATACACTGGTTAATATGTCAAACAAGAAAATTATTCTTAAATATATTCACTTGATGAATCTGTTGTAAAATAAGAGAAACATAGTACCGAATATGTATCAGTCTTCAATTTTGATCTGCCAAGCTACGGCTTTCACATCACAGTTAACAGATGTGCTAACTGCTTATAAACATAGCCAAAGCCGTGGCAGACAAAAGACCTAAACTATTTGAGGTAATTTGTTCTTAAGTGAGGCCTGAACTCCAGTAAAGAATGCTTAACTCTTAGAATCAATTCTACCTTTCACGGTGAAGAAAGAGTGATGTAAACGTTTATGCAATTTTTACTTACTTTGAAGTTGATCCTGAAAGTTGCATGCCTCTGTCCAGCAAGGAATTAGCTGTGAGCCCCTGTTTGATAACCTAGAATAACACAAAGTTTTAGTCTATATTTTTAACATTATTTCTCTAACTTTATGGTATTAACTGAGTGTTGTGAACTTCCAAATTACACTGTTGATGGCTTTGATTAAGTCAATACAAGTGTTTTAACATATTGAGAAAACAGCAGAAAACATTCAATTTTATTTTCTGCTTATTTAAGTGGCAGAGTACAGTTGTAAGACTTGAGCGATGAAGACCAGGAGAGAACTGGAACAAGCATTTCAAATGCTTTTCCTCTACAGCTTTCTAAATTGAGATTTTTCTGAAGTTAATTGTAGTCGTCTAACAACCAATGTTTTAATGTTTTTATCAGTGCACTGTAGTTATTCATAGTATCAGGGTTCGTTATGACATTATCATACATGCATGGAATATAATTTACTACCCCACAGTTAACAACCTATTTTTAAGCAGAAAAGAAACCCAGAGAAACAATAAATTACAGAAAAAGTTAGAATTGTATTTTATATCCATAAAAGATACAATGAAAAAATAAATCTAACCAAGCTGAACTCTAATAAATGCCAATCAGATATTTATATTTAATGGAGAAAAAATTTTATGTTCTACTTTTGAAGTTGTCTAAAAAATGAATTCCTTCTACTCAGCTATAAAAAAGAATGAAATCATGGTTTTTGCTGGTAAATGGATGGAAATGGAAAAAATCATGATAAGTGAAATCAGCCAAACTCAGAGACCAAAGGTCCAATGTTTTCTTTCATATGTGGATGCTAGAATAAAACTAAGGATAGGGTGAAAGATAGTCAAGTTTATATAAAGTATAACACATGATCCAGGGGAAATCTAGTTATGAAGGGAAGGGGGTCAGGAGGAGGAGGAAGGGGAAGGATGAGAAGGGAAAAGGAGGGCTATAAATACTCTATGGTATATTTTATTCCTCTGAGAAGCTCAACATTACTCATACAGGCATTTAAAACTAGAAAAAAATTTAAACATTATATAGGTATATATACATTAACATCTGTAATCAGGGAGAATGCAGTGGAGGTGCGAAACCAGGGAGTGGGTGGGGGTGGGAAGGATATCCTGGGTAAGGACTGGGTTCAAGCTACATTGTCATTACGTGTAAATGTATGAATCCATAACACTGAATCCCTTTACTATGTAAGACGATGTTGCATCAATTAAAAAAAATTAATTCCTTGACCTATCTTCTCTAGAGATCTGTCTGCCTCATCAAACTAGAAACAATTTCTTAAATACTGAAATAATTCTATCCTGTCAGGCACTCTTCTGCACAGCAAGTACAATTCAGTTTTACACAAAAAATTTATAGCTGACATATTTCTGGGTGGAACAGAAGGAATATTTTGAGAAATTTATCTTTGGCAAGATCATAAATGGGCAGAATTTAAAACCAAACCTTCACAGCTTCACTTAAAGCTCCTCACTTTCACACACACTGCCTGTCCGTCTCTGGCCGGACCTCCAACGTTACTAGTGCACCTTGAGCCCAGGCCATCTCCTGCAGCACAAACCACTGCCAGAGCCTCCGAAACCACCCCAGTTCCTCTCAAGGACAGTTCAATTCCACTTAATACCAAAGTACCTGAGATCACATCCCATTTCCTCTAAGCTCTCACGAGTTTCCAGCACAATTACAATGACATTGGATTCTCCTGGTGCCACAGTCTGCAAGTACAGACAACCTGATCCTGGTTGGGGTCCAGCCCCTCACGAGCAGCTTTCCATAATCCCTGCTTCTCAGGCACACTGACCCCTTTCCCTGGGGCTTTAGGAGGCTCACTGCCTCTGGCTGGAATGCATGTCCCCACAAGTCCTCCTCATCTACCTTCCATGCCAACATCATTTAGGTGCTTCCACCCCACTCCTCTCTAATCCAGCAGCCTTTCTTTGACTATCCTTGTAAGAGTCTTCTCAATTTGCAACTAAATTCTAACCTGCCTATCTACTAACTGTACGACTCCCCTCAACTAGAAGCTCCATGTCTGTTTCCCTCACCATTGTTCATCAAATGCCTGGCAAGAAGTAAAATATAATTAATATCTGAATAAGAAAGCTGAACAAACTAAATTTAGACACTTGAAATAAATATGTCTACACATGTATATAATATGTGCATGCAGATGTACATATTATATAAAATTCCTGAACATTGTTCCCTAAGATGTTATGTGCTTAAGATAACATCATAAAATTTTGGTCTTTAAGATCATAAAATTTTATAATTCATCATTCTAAAAATAGTTTTCATGTTGGCTATCATAACTAAATTTATTCTTGAGGTGTTTTTAGCTTTTCTAAAAAGGTCATTACAGAATACAGTGCAGAAATGGGCAATAATCACATTGATAAAAAACATCAGAACTCAAATGTCAAGTGAGTAGAACTGGATTTGACTGGAAGGAGGGATTAGTAGAAAGAACAACAACTATTAAAGATAATTCCAGGGCTGGAGCAGTTATATCACCTGCCTGCCATGCATAAGGATGCAGGGTCAAACCCCAGCACCACGTACACAACAGTGTTGAAGCAATGAGAACCACATGAGAAACTAAATAAAACTGATTCATTCTCATTCTCTCATTTTCTTTCTCTCTCTCTCTCTGTCTCCCCCTCTCCCTTCCTCTTCAAATAAATAAATAACTCCAAAATCTTATTTTTACGATGCAGAACATATGAATTCAGAGAGACAGACTTGATTCTAATCTTAGGAGTACTATATAATGTGGAAGACTATAAGGTAATTTACTAGATTAACAAAATAAAATCTTAAAGCATTCTTCCATTTGCTTAAGTTGATAGTACTCAACAATAATCCTGAGATCTAAGGTCAGACATGTAGCTATGACTTCAGAAAACCTACCTTTCCACAGGTACCTGAAAACAACTGAGTAGTTCTCAAAACAACTTCGCAAATACCACTTTTGTAAATAAATACGTTGGTGGAAATTAACAATTTTGCATATACCTTAAAGGTTGGAACAGAAAGCTGTTCACATGATGATGAGCTTTCTTCGCTGGTTGGTGTATCCAGATCGAGGGGCCGATGCAATGAGGACTTGGAGGTTCTTTTGTTGGCTGGGTGTTTAACTGACCAATTAATTACCTGGAACTGAGTGAGGTACGTCTGATAGCAGCTCATCGCAGGCTGCTGAGAAGTGACCTGCTCACTCTCCACTGCTTTCTCACCTTCCGGGATATACAGATGCTCGACAGTATCATCCTCTCCGCCCAACGCGGACACAAAGGAAGCCTGGGAAGGATGAGCTCTGAATGGCAGCGTTCGAGGGTCCGGAGCGCTTTCTCCCTGGCCGGTGAGTGGTCCCTCCACACTGTGGTAAATGGAGCCCCTGCTGCAGTCTATCTGCTGTGCCTGCTTTTTCTTCTTTTTCCTACCAGGGTAAGTCCCAGGGCCTTCATCACTGCTAATGGGCTCCAATTCCTCAGCTGCAGAAAAGTAGGCTTCACTATCAGCCATTGACATGCTGGAATCCACTGATCGATACTGATGAAATGAACTGGAGTCGGCCGATGGTGTGTAAGGGAAAGAACCAAAGCTTCTCCTTTGCTTTGGGGAGTCGAGTACATTCTCATCGCTTCGAGAGACATCACCGCTAAACTGAACTCCAACTGCAACAGGTTGCTTGTCCCCATAGAAAGCAGCAGTGAGACTCTTGGTACTTCCAAGCCGGGTGGAGCACACTGAGGCTCGCCGCTTCGGAGGAGACCTGAGCGGACACTGGCCCACGGTCTTGTCCTGAGCATCAGGAGACACAGGGCTGTTTTCTGAAGCTCCTGCGGGAAAGCTAAAACAGAAAGCAAAGCTATCACTATTTTTAGCACATCACATGATTTAAGCATAAACAGAAAGTACCTGTATAATCTATATAATCTTTTTTTTTCTTTTTTTAAAGAGGGGGGCAATGAGAGAGAGAGAAAGAGAATCAATTTTACTTAGTTTTTCATGTGGCCTTCCTTGCTCCAACACTTCATTGGAGTATGTGGTGGTAGGGTTGTAACCGCTGAGCTGCCGCTCCAGTCCCACCTATATAATCTTTTAACCGATTATGATCATTTACAAATAAAAGAAAATCTGAAATTTTATAATAACTGAAGTACCAAAACAATACAATAAATGCTTATACCCCCCATACACATTTCCATAAAAAACTGAGCAGCTTAAACACAATAGAAATGTAAAGGTTTATAGAGATAAAAGTTTTGGATGAAATTTCATACTTAAAAAGACATTAGCTAAAGATCATAACTGAAGCCAAACAGCATAGAACTGGTGGAGAAAACAGAAAGACAGTTTACGAGGGGAAACACCACTCAACCACTGACAAGCTAGGGCAGAAAGAAGGAAGGTGAAGTACAGGATCTGACAATGCAGACTGAGAGGGAACAGCCAAGGAAGTATGAGAAAAATCTGAAGGGAAGCATCCCACCAAGAGGCAAGTATGCTCACAAGAAGGGAGAGGCCAACTCTTTTTTTTTTTTCCTTTTCTTTCTTTCTCTCTCGTTTTTTTTTTTTTTTCTTTAAGAGAGAGGAAGAGAAGGGCGGGGGTTGAATATCAATATTTATTTATTTTTTCTGGCCTTTGTTTCTCCAACACTCAGTGTGTATGTGGTGCTGGGGTTTGAATCCCGGTCCTTGCACATGACAGGCAAGCGCTCCAACCACTGAGCCACTACAACTCTTAAGGTGCTAAGAGGAAGACCAGAAAGACCAGAAAATATTCACTAGACCAGAAGGACAGCATGTAAATGTTAACAATGATTCACTGAGTGGTGGGATGACAAGAATTTCTTCTTTATTTTTGTAATATCTTCAATGAATCTATATTTTTTTAAGAGAGAGAGAGAGAAAGACAGAATAAATTTTATTTTCATGTGCCCTTTGTTGCTCTAAGACTTCGTTGTGTACGTGGTGCTGGGATTTGAACTCATATACTCACGTGTCGTGTGCGCGGTAAGCGCCTTAACTGCTGAGCCACTGCTCCAGCCCCTATCTACCTATATTTTATATACACAAATAAAAACTTTTTCATCTGAAATATAGATTGACATCTTAAAACATGTAATTACATTCAGGTACAAAGAATTTTTTTCTAACGTGAGGTAGCGGAAAGGGAAGAAGTTTTTCTTGTCACTATGCGAAGTACTACAGTCCTGTTACGATCCAATTCCAAATCTAATGGAATACTGACCTCCCTTGGCCCTCATCTCTTTTTGCACCAGGCAAGAACTCTCTCTCAACCACGTGGTCATCAGCAGCAGAAGAGGGGCTTTCCTTTTCACCTGCTAGCAAAGGCTGCGCGGCACTCGAGCTGCTGTTCTCCTCTGAGGAGGAGGAGGAACTGTGGGAGCGCAGTGGGACCTGAAGACTCAGATGCTGGGCTTTCCTCTCCACTTCCATCCCCACTGACTTGTTTTCCCACTCTTTCTTTTTTGTACCACTCACATTACCTAAACAAACAAATGGTGGGGTAGTGAACAAAGAATTTCAAAAGCAATTGAAGAAAAATGACAATGTAACTCCATTTTTAAGTATAATCATTTTTTTTAAATTTTAAGTACCTATTTTCACATACTAATGTGTTAAAAACTGTATAAAGATATCTACATAAACATGAATCCACCGTACATATATTGACCTTCCTTTTCTTTTTTTAATTTTTAATTTAAAAATTTCAGAGCTGGGGGCTCTGTCCCATTCCCTCATGTTGGGGAAGTCTGCTCTTTTCCCTATGCTTTACTTTCTATAAAATACAATCTGTCTACTATGCTTAAAAATTTTTTTCAGAGCTGGGAAATAGCTCAGAGGTAGAGCACATGCATAGCATGGGTAAGGCTCTGGGCTCAATCCCCAGCACAGGAAAAAAAATTCCAACTTTCAGAAAGCATTCAAGAATAATGCCAAGAACACCAAATATCTTCCATTCAGATTTACTTATTTCAAACATTTGGCCTTAACTGCAGAAACATGTTTGACGAGACGAGGGACATAGCATTTTCACATCGCAAGGCACTCCCAGAGCCTGCAGTAAGAGCTCAGACAGCAGAGGGCAGCACAACGGCCTCCAAGCTGCAGAAGAACCTGTGGGGTGCCACCTAACTGGGGGAGGAGGCGATCAGAAGAGCTCTGTAGCTGCCCAGAGCCAAAAAAAAAAATTACACCTCTTCTTAACTTTCTCACTCCTCCAGCCACCTCTGCACTAACTAAGAAATAGGAACCTGCTAGTAGGAGAAAACAGACCTCCTGAAGGGAACAGTTCCAGATGCAATTCGGGGAGTAAGTAGACATACACACTCATTAGGGTACAGAAATATTTACTTCCACCATCATAAATGTAAAACAGAAACAAAATCCAAAAGGAAAATGGGTTTGATCTGCTTGTATGTGACAGGAACTAAGTGGGTCCTTAATTCTACTAGTGTGGACTTCTTTATTCCAGGCTGACACTAGACAGCTAAGCTCCTGGGAGACTCAACAGTTGAAAATGCAGGTACAAATGTAGGGGTAACAGCGTTCTTCCCTGGATGAGCGACCTAGGTGCATCAGCTCTGCAGCTTGCTACTGAGAATCACCAGAAGGGACAGACGGGTAATTAAAAAAAAAACCTTACAAAAGTGGTTGGTAACATGGGGGCCAATAATACAAAAGATAAATAATATTTCTGGAAAGTTTTCTTATTAAAACAGCTAGTAAAACAAAGTTGAAGGACAGTTATTCCTTAGTATATATCTGGAAGCTGGGTTACAGGAGAATGATGATATAGAAGGAAACATTTAGATAAGGCTTTGGGAGGAAAGCTGCCTACATCAACAATGGGGGAGACTCGAGTAGGAGACCTACTCTGGCCATGTGTAACTCTGAAAAAATTACTAGAGTTATGTGGCTTTATTTACATTTAATGCAAAAGAAATAGAGGTTATACTAGACTCCACCCACAACACTGCTCAAAAACACTGAAGTTCTCGCAGTATGGCGTAAGGGTTAGCATTAGAGACACATTTTATTACCATCTGTAATTTTGGGGATTTCTTTAGTAATAATCCACTCTCCAGGCTGTAGCAGAGACTGTCCATAATACATATCAGACTCTGCACTCGTGCTCGAGAATGCAGAGCTGCTGGAAGGGGTCAGCTCTTCGAGTCTGAAGAAGTCCAGACCAGTCACCGTGCCACCAAAGAACCTACAACCACCAAGACAGCCACACTTGTTTCTGCACCTCTTGTTCTTCAGGGTGTCCTCAGGCCATAGAAACCACAACCTAAACAGAACCAAACAACAACAACATAAAAGAACTCACTAGGAGACTAAAACCTTGCTGGCACATAATCAAACACAAGATAACCGTTAATGGTTTTTACAAACAAAGTAAATAAACAGAAATGTTTATTATTTCTGTGGTATGTCTCTTTGATCGGCTGCCTTTTAGGGGGCAGTCTTACCACAGTGAGATGGAAATAGGTAGAACAATGAGACAGTAGGGTACATTAAGAAAAAGCAAGGCATTAAAAATGATGCAAATAAAAAAACCAAACCTTTAGATCCAGTTTTTAAACAGTAGTAATCATTCTCAAAAGGTTATTTTTAAACTGATGCATGAAAAATTAAAGTTATGCACTGAGAGGTTAAGCCTGTGGTGGTACAAGACCCTGCACACTTCACGATTCTTGACAAGCTGAGCGCTGAAGTCACATGGAGAACCCTGTCCCAGCAGCCAGCTCCTCAGCTTCACCAGCGCCCGCCCTGCCACTTAACCTAACTGCAAATAGGCACCATGCCAATACTGGCTTCCTGAGTAACAATTAACAAAGAAACCCAAGTTCTTTACTTTCTCACAGCACGGGGATCAAACCCCTTGCAAACCCAAGTTCTTTTAAGCAACACTGACCATGCACAAGCCTTCACACTGTCTTCTTAAATTATCCTGAAACATTAATTTTCATAAAAATTTCAACAGGTTTTTTTTTAAACTTAAAAAAAACAGTTCAAGTTTTTTGGGGAAATTAATGGATGAAAATAACAAAATCCTTTGTAAAATGCAGAAAGGAATGTAAGTATTTTTCTTTGTACTTGAATAGAACTTTCAGGACAATTTCTCTACCCTGTATCTAGTTTAATATACACTCCCTCCATAAATTAAGATGGGTTGGAGTTTTATATTAATACAAATGGAGAAGGAAAAAATCAAATTACAATGGGAAAGATATATTTGAATACATAAAAGTAAACATCTGTACAGGAATATAAAAGCAAGATTCATAAAGAGAAAGCTAACTGAAAACTATTAGCTACAGGGATCACAAAAAGGTATTAATTTAGGAAGCTCTTAAAATTGGTTAAGAAAAACATCAATACACAAAACAAATTCACACAGACTATAAACAAGAAATTGACAAATAAGGAAGTCAAAACAGCTAGTAGGTATGTGAAAAGCATGTCTCAGAAGAAAGTAAATGCATAGGGAGGAGATACCTAATTTCAGCTGTCACAAAACCTCAAAAGGTAGAAAAGCACTGGCGCAAAGACTCTCCAAAAGTCCAGGGGATGCCGGCTAAAATCATCTTTCAGAACAGCAATTTGGGAATGCATAGCAAAAGCCTCCATTTTTAACTCATAATACTGCCTTCTAGCAAACTATTTAAGGAAATTGCCAGAAAGTGTGGGAAAAGATTTCACGTAGAAAAGTGATCACTGTTGAACACGTAATACAATGGCGATGACTAAGAAAAGTCCGCTGTGTCTTTCTATGGTGCATTAGCATGTTTAAAAGGAACTTCATAGAAATGCTCAATCACATGCGCAGGAGCCTAGGATGTAAGTTCAAAACAAACTCACAGTTTTAAAACTGAAATACAGGATGATTTCTAGTATAAGAAAAAACCACCTAAAATATTGAACAATCGATTTATGGCCAAGTTCTGTGTAGTAGGGTTATGATCAGTAGTTTACTTTATTCTTAGTAGTCTCTTGCATTTAAAAAAAATATGTATTAACTACAGAAAGGGAGAGATGAGAATGGAAGAGGTCATACTGTCATTTTAAAAGGTGGAGACTCAGTAAGAGGCTTTGCCAAGTTTTAGAAAGGCAGATATCAGCATTTCTTGAGGACTGAGAAGGACAGGTCTAGGTGCTCGTACTCTCTCCTGCAGCTTGGGGGACCCATAAAGGAGTTTTGTACAGTTTGTGGTGATGGCACAGTGGTTTCCAGGAATGGTGACGGGGAAGGAGAGCAGAGGAGAGAGGGAAAGGGCGGTGCTGCACGGAATGATCTTTGAGGACCAGGAGTTTGAACTTGTCAGTGCTGACTGACACAAACAGCACAGCCTTGGGAAAACCTCAGCAGCTAATGCTACTTCTAGCAACCAAGCCACCACAAGAGATGAGGCACGACGCATTCACTCAAACATCAAGTCCGTATGATCGGATGAGGTGCAGCAGTGTGGTCATACAAGTCTTCATTTCAAGTGTTCCCATTCTATTCCTAACAGCAGAGTTTCCACTATACTTTTCTAGTAATTTTCATCTGAACCTGAGACTGCTACCTTTCTTAA
The DNA here is from genome assembly GCA_004027875.1 of Aplodontia rufa. NCBI lineage: Eukaryota > Metazoa > Chordata > Mammalia > Rodentia > Aplodontiidae > Aplodontia > Aplodontia rufa. The sequence goes on along the minus strand of PVKS010010389.1, from coordinate 39,707 downwards.
GATTTTCACTCACCTCTTAGTTCTGGCATCATGAGCTTCTAGGAAACGTCTCTGTGCTTCATGTTTAGAATGATGATCGGCAGCCAATGCAATATCAACAGTAATCAGACCTAAATTGGCTGACCCAGCTTCAAGCCAATAGGCCCTCCGCAGCACTGCAGGCTGCAGTCCAACTCTGCAGCTATTCAGCTGCTCAATGTACAGTCTCACTTGAAAATCTTGAATTGCAGCACTTATTCCTTCCCCAACTGATGGATTGTGCAGATTACAGTTTGCAACTCGAATGGCACCCATCTAAAGGTGAATGAAGAAATGAAAATCTGTAACATGTATTTTTATGTAAATTAGTATAATCTACAGAACTGGTAATCATTTCAAATAGAGTAAAAGATATTCAGAAGTGCAAAAGAAAGGAAAAATAAATGGATAAAAGAAAAAAACTGGAAAGAGAAAGGAAGGGAACCAGAAAAAGGCAAATTCATAGTTAGAAGCAAAGGAGAGATGCAATGACAAAGAGGATAAAGGAAAAGAAGCGTGTACAACGGGACAAGGGAAGCAGGCCAGACGGGCAGTGAGCGAGCGACGGGACCAGAGCCACTGAAGAAGGCTGGCTGCAATGGCAACCCAGAGGGCAGAGGCAGCAAACAACACCCTGGAGCTAGACAGAAACATGAAGGTAAGAACCCTAAAGGAGCTGTTTACAACACTGACATGAAGGTAACCTGCTGCTTCACAGCTCTTTCAAAGCAATGCTACAATAATCAAGCTACAATTAAAAAGTATTAAGAGCACATTAAAATATAAGAGTGGAAGACAAAACGAATGAGTAAAACTTAGGAATATAACTTCTAAAATCATGTGGCAGTCTGTGACATTACAAGCTATAACGTGTGTTGTATTTCAAGATGCAGAGATTTGTTCTAGTAAAAGGAAAAAGAATGGCACAGCCCAAGAAAAGAAAAACATTTACCTTTATATCTGTAGCACAACCATGTTCCACAATATAAATATCAGCCCCACCCACTGCTAAACGAGTCATAGTGTATTTCAAATCATCTGAAGTTGGGCAAGGCCCAGGAATGCAGCTCAACTAAAAAGAAAAAGGATTGTATGATTACCTATCGCAATCAGCTCATTATTTTGATACTTAAGTAAATCTCCTTTTAAAATAAACAAAATTGTGGCTATACATACATATATTTTAATCAGCAGGTTAGTCAGGCAAAGTGTTGCCTGCCTGAGGCAGGAGGATCCCAAACAACTCAACAAGGCAGGCCCTAAGCAACTTAGGAAAATCCTGTCTCCAAGTTAAAAAAAAAAAAAAAAAAAAACTAAGGCCTGGGGTGGAGGTGGGGCAGTGGGGTGGGAGGTGTTGGGGGGGTTAGGGTAGAGTATGCATGTTGATGGTAAGGTACCCCTGGGCTAAATCCCCTGTATCCCCAAATCGGTTATTTAAATTTCATTCTTTTATAATGACAAATAATGACAAATAAAAGCACCAGCAATCAAAGTATTACCAATAGAAAATTAGTCATATATAACTATCAATTCATCAAGGCCAAGTTGCAAATCTACCTGACATAATAAAAATTTTTTTCACAAATAAAACAACTTTGATATAATTTTGTATTTATACAGTGCCTTCTTCGAGAACTTTAAATGCTTTACAGACATTATCTCTAATTAATCCCCATGACAACCCTGTGAGGTAAATATTACTCCCATTTTACAAGACAGGGAGACTGAAGCACAGAGAGGTTAAGTGACTTGCCCAAGGTCACATAGTTAAGTTCCCTGAAGAGCAAGGACCCAAGTGCCTTAGCCTCCCAACTCCCAGCCAAATACCTCATGAGAGAATCTTTAATGAAAAGTATCCTTAAAGAATCTATCAAGGGTAATATGTTATAAAAATGAGGTCTTTCTACTACCATCAAGGAAAGGGGAAAAAAAAAAACCTACTCTGATGGTTACAGGCCACCAGACCCAGGTGATGGTTACAGGCCACCAGACCCAGGTGATGGTTACAGGCCACCAGACCCAGGTGATGGTTACAGGCCACCAGACTCAGGTGATGGTTAGAGGTCACCAGACCCAGATAGTACATTTCCTTCTCTCCCTTTTCCTAAAGCCTCTGGCTCCTGTCTTAAATAATCTTCTAAAGGTAAAATGTCTAAGACAGAAGCCATGTGACTTAGAAGGGGACTTAATTTACAATATTTACTTTTAGTTATAATTTATAGAAACGTTAATTCCAATATACAAAATACGGGACACCTATCCCAACAAACATGCACATAGTTATATAGCAATTAGCCCCATTTACAGCTGGAACCTGCCCCTCATTTAAATCACAGCCAACCAACAGTCATACTCACAATGCTTTCTACATGGGTCACTTTTTTTTCCTACTATACCTTTTTCCCCTCATCTTAACCCTTGATTTTTTTTTCAGTATACTGAGTTTCTGATAAGTTTTAAAATATTTTACTTAAATCCAGCTGCACTAGGAGTACAAAGTAAATTTAGAACCATCACCCCAGTCCCTCCCTTGACAAATCATACTATGAAAAAATGGTGGAAATGTGAACAAAGTGTGTGCCTATGATGGAACTCAACACAAATGCTAGAACTTGCTCTAACATGAAAATTTAACTTCGTTTTTCCTGCATTTTTTTAAATCCAAAGACATAAAAGCAAACATAACAGAGTATTTCAATGCTGTGCCTTTATGCAAATGACTTCATCTATCTTTCTTATACATGGTGTGGCCTAGCGGATGTTAAAATTGACTGCTTCACTCTACCCTTTTCCTCTCTACAGAAAACTGCAAAAGCGCAGTTTTAAGACCCAAGACAATTTGGTTTAAGCCTTCAGAATACAAGGACTTCCAGGGCTCACACTTTCCTCACATTCTTGGTTGTAATTCTCTGTGCAATGACATAATGAATTAGAAACTCAAAAAAGAACAGTCAAAGAAAATTCATGAATAACATCACAAGTTTGTAAGAACTGTGTAAGATTTGAGGAACGAGATTTCCATATGGGAAGTACCCCACACACATACTTGTTTTCACACATGCACAAATACATCAACTGTAAATCTAGGACAACACCTAGGACAATCTGCACAAATTTCACTTCATTTTGTTCCTAAAATACAGATTTGGTCATGTTCTGGCTCGAAGAAAACCGCAGCCCTGAGTGAGCCACTGGGTCAAAGGCAGGTGAACCTGCTCCCTGGCGCATGGCAGGCACAGGAGGGGTGCTTGGCAGACAGTCAACACTCTACACTGATCCATCTGCTCCAGGCAAGGACAGGGCTAGTACACGGCTTTTGTGTGGGGAAGGGGCTGCTTGCAGAAAGACATGGAGTTTCTGAAAGTGACAGGAATGTTCTCTGTCGTTACTGCTGATAATCACTACACACACATATATAGCATATGTCAAAAAAACTCAAACCATACAACTTAAAAAGGGTGAATTAACTGTATGTCAATTATGCCTCAATAAACCTGACTTTAAAGCTCTGAATTAGGGGCAGAGGGGCACCTAAAGGTAGGTGTGAATTTCCCCATAAGAACTGCCTGACATGTGACTGAGGGGCCAGTTCCCTCGGCCTTGGCAATGCATTCAGAAAAGGAAAAAATGCTTCATGAATACTTAGCTGTTTCTTTTATTCTCAGTACATTAATTATAGGATTCAGATTTTTGGGGGGACATAAAATTAAAAACACAGTGAATTACTCTAATTCACAGTAATATAACAGCAAACAAATATACTTTGTATGGAAAAAGAAAAAAAGGAAAGAACAGGAAAGAAAAACTAAAATGTTAGTAATGATTTTCTCTATGGTGTAAAACTAGGATACATTTTTGTCTTTGAAACGTCTATAATTTCTAGGTTTTCTGAAACAAGGCTCCACTACAAATTTATGATGGAGAGTATTTATTGCACAAAGCACCGCACATTTCAGGGCTACAGTGTGTGGTTTCTAGGGTTCACTGGCTGCTTTTCAGCACCCTGTGAGGGCACAGTAAATGACCTCATGTAAAGGCAGCTCCACTTCTTGAAAATAGCATGGGATCTGGAGTCAGGAAATCTGGCTAATGCTCAACTCTGCTGATCACATTACAGGAAAGTAAGCTTGCTCCAGAACGGTCTGCAAATCATGTCACATAAGGAATTTATCCTTCCTGTTGCTTCAATTTCTATTGAAGCCATATTGCAAAAACAGTATAATAATGCACCAAGACAAAAATTTTAATAGTCAAAATGTAAGACATATTACTTTATTTCATAATATCTCAATTTATGTGTGAATGTGTTTGTTTTAATAATTCCCTCATATTTTGGATACAATTTACTAAGAATTTGCAAAATCATTACCTGAAAAAAAGTTGAACTGTACTATTTACCTCAAGGCATACACATTTGATTTAAAGCTGAATCTTGATCTCCCATTTAAACAAGTCACAACTGTTCGTAACTGTTAATGCTTGTTGACATACCTTGGATTCACAGAACCGTCGGTCAATCCCATGTTGACATACAATTACTGATTTTGGTCTTTCTAGTTCATATTCCCGGCACACCACGTGGAAGACAAATGTCTGTCCCCACTCCAAGAGACACGCCAGCTACAGATAACAAGGGACAGGATGACAACAATGCCAGCATCCTGAACAAGCATTAGGAACTCAGAAGCCTACGAAGCATACCAACAGGGCTTGAAAGAACCCAAAAGCTGTCTCATACCTGCCGCTTAATAACCTGCCTGTGAGCCGGCAGGTTCTCTACCTTGACATCACTCGTAAGTTCATATGACCGTTCATTTGTGAATGGCAAAATGAAATCTCCTGTCAACTGAAAAATTCCCCTTTAGCAACTTCTAAAACGAATACTTTCCTTCTAAGTTACGTCTTCCCTCTTTTATGGCTAAATGGAATCCTTTGTGTGCAAAAGCATCTAAAATTCAGTCTCATGTAATTTTTTTGAATATTTAATTACCGTACTCAATTATAATTTTGGGAAACTGGCTATTTTCAAAGACTACAGCTTAAGGAAGCATATTTCAATTCTTCAGATCTCAAGTTTAAATAAAAAAAAAATACTTCAGTTTATACCTGATCCAAGCTGTTAACAATAAACACACTGAGACATAGGTATAAATGGCATTATCCCACCAAAGCAGTACATAAATCCAACTGTTAAAAAACATGAATTTCAGTTTTAAAACACACAAAATCAAGAACACAAAAAAATGTCCATGGATTCAGGAAGTATAGAATTAACAGCAATGCTAAGACTGTAGTGAAGAAAGGAAATGTTATCTTATAATAAGCATGATTTATAAACACAGGTGACCCCCACAACACTCAGAATAAAACTGCGTCCAGTCCTAGGGTCAACATGGCTTTATTCTCTCATTAGGAACCAGCGCCACGGTTGTACATAAGTTTTTACTTGTTCAGGGACAAGAAATAGGGAGTAGGAAGGAAAGAGTCACAAGGCCAGTGAGCCTAGCATCTGGTCACCCCCTTCTGCCCATCACACTGCTTGTTTTTCATCTGGCTCATCATACTGAAATGTCATCCAACTCCAAAGTAACCCCTTTTGCCTCCATCTGTCCTTCTACTGTTTGTACAATTTCGGCGTTGCTGCCCTCCTACAGCTTCCTTGAGGTACACAAGGCACCTGCACTCTTGACTTACCTTCTTGCTATTCCCATCAAACTGTATGTTTCACATCCATTGTGTAACTCTACGAGTATTGAGAATGAACATTTATAACACATGGCAGTCTTATAAAGCCAAGCATTCATATTATTGTAAATATATGTCTTAATAGGTAAAATGTCACCATAATGTGGCTCTTCATATAAATTTTATCTATTTCTAGAACTAAATAATCCCTAAGGCCTCTGAGCCTTCTAAATGTAAGTCAGATTGAGTTGGGGATGGACTTATCCAAAAATATCACATCCAGTACCCTAAGACAAATCTACTTGTGAATAAATCTTTTAAAAACAAAAGAGCATCCATTATCACTAGTAGCATGCACAGATGATATGTTGATTTGAGACATGAAAAGAATGGTGCTACCACATCTCTAGTATCACAAGGGTGAGTTTCAAATCTTACTTAAGTAATTAACAGAAAGCAAAGTCCTTAGAAAATTATTCCATATACTAAGGGAAACAAAAAATTGTTCTAATTTTGGAGGGCCAACCTAAAAGCTTTAAGCATATGAAAACCCAGTTTCAAGAACAGTTTTCATCCTGAGTTTTCCCAAAGTCTAAATTCTACAGAGTATCTTCTGGAACTCTGTAATAATACCTGTCAATTATATGTGGCTCAGAAAATAAATCTTGTCTCTGATTCATCTGTTGCTAAGAAAATTCTGAATGGCAAGGACAGTCCACCAAACCTTCCATCAGAGCCTCCTTAGTGGAAATGCAATGAGCATTCAAACTGGTGCAAGGACAGGAAATAGACAGCACATCAGTACATAGTGCTGTGAGGACCTCACCTGTGGTGCAGTGACCTTAGCTGTAAGACTTCCAGCTTGCACGTCGATCAGCCAGGCGTACTCTAAGGAATCACTTCCTAAGGGAAGCCCCTCTGCTGAGAACATGGCATGTGCTCTCAGCTGGAGACCTGACAAATTGATGTGACCTTCCCTGAGTATCTCATCCACCGGGGGTCGCTGCTGAAATCAATAAGATGGTAAGAAGTACAATAAAATCACCTCATAATTTCTATGAACAATAAAATCATGCTATCTGGAGGGAAAAAAAAAAAGGCTTCAGCATCTACAGGTTCTTAACACAACCTTGGACTCATAAAGGCTGTCCCAGACAGCATCTCTTGAGATCCCAATGACAAAAATACAACAGATAAATCCTAAAATGTATACAGATGACTGATTGGTAACCACTTAAAAGAAATTAGCACTCTTAACAAGGAATTCGAGAGGCCAATGTTTTGGGAAGGCGATGTATGAAGCATGAGTTTAAAACATTAAGAGGAAAATAGGAAAGAATAAAAACCAATAAAACTATAACATGAAGAATGTATATTGAGAGAAAGTTTGTAAGAAATATCTAGAGAAAGAAAAGCTATGTCATAAAACAGGTTATTCCATGGTACACAGAACATTATTAAGAATACATAATCAAGGAAGGAAGAAAGGGAAATGATGGAATATCACTGTATATACTATAGTCATGTGTATAAAAAAATGTTCTTTATAGGTATAAGAATTATGTCACTGTACTTGGGTATTTTAGGAAAAATATAAAACCCAAAAGAGAGGCAAGGGATCGGGGGATGGGAGGATGGAGGTGGAGGGGTGGTGCAGGGTGGCAGGGGGATACTGACCAAATTGTATTGCTGTATCGTCTAGGAATATGTGACAACAAATCCCATCATTATGTACAACTATAATGCACTATAAAATTTTTAAAAAATACAAAATCACGCAGTTAGGAAATGCCCTACCAATCAATCAGCAATTTCTGTAGAATCTGCCTCTCTATCTGTTGACTTTCTTCCATCTGCACTGCTATCATCATGGTCCAAATATTATCAGCTTGCCAAGCCTTTTGCAAGGCCTCCCAGCATTCAATTCTTAATCTCAATGCTCCACCAATGTCCACAGAAGCCTTTCAAAGGCAACTCTGATCCCATTCTTGCCTCCAGACCATTACATGCTTCCAAGGCACTGTCTTCCTCTCCTTCCAGCACTTTACCCTTGAAGTTATCTAATTCCCTCCACATCTGTATCCTCTACCAGGTTCATTAGGTAAGGACCATTTCTGGCTTGCTCACTAAGAATCTCACTTAACAAATGCACAAAGGAGATGCAGCTGACCAAGCAGTCAGACTTCTTCACGGCAAGTGTTCCCTGAGCCTGCAAGCTGCCATCCTGCACTGAGAGAGCCCACAGGTATTTCTCAACCTCACTTCACTGCCGTGTGCCTCTCCATGTGTGGGGCCATCACACAGGGTTGGTGTTCCTTGCTTTCAACACATCTGTGGAAATGCATTCTTTGAAAACAATTTTTTTAAAAGATAAGGGCTAAATCTAATTAGTAAGGGGTTTTTAAAAGGAAATTTCAAATTGTGACATTAAAGCTTTAGAAACTCTTTTGATATAAAAATTTTTACATTTTTATATTCACCCCAAACTATGTTTTTTGGGGGTTTTTGTTTTTACAAAAAACAAACAAGAAAACTATCTAACTTCTCTAGGCATCAATTCCTGAACCTTACATCTGAAATAGTTGGAGAAGATGGTCAACAAAGTTCTCTTCTGGCTCAAGTTTTTGATGGATTTTTTTTTTTTTTTTTTGAAGGGAGGCAGATGTTGGCTTGTCCTAAGGCATAGCCTACATAATACACAGAAGAAGAAAAAAACTGGGACACACAGGCACATGGAGAGACTGCTATCAAAGACAGAGGTAGCAGTGTAAGTGGAGCACCTACCAACCCAGGATGCCAAGGCTTGCTGACCACCACTAGATGCTGGGCAAGCCTCCTCCCTAGACCTTCAGAGACAGCACTTGCATTTTGGACTAGGGGCCTCCAGGACTGTGACAGAATAGATTTCTGTTTTTGAAGCCACCCAGCATTTAGTACTTTGCCATGGCAGCCCTAGGAATATGCATCACAAAATGACTATGAAGTAAAAAGTAAAAATAAAAAGTGTGCCGCTTCCTAAGCTGGACCCACCAATCCACTCCTCACTTTTTTTTTTTTTTTTGAGAAAGAGAGAGAATCAATTTTATTTAGTTTTTCACGTGGCCTTCGTTGCTCCAACATTTAGTTGTGTATAGGCAGCTGGGGCCCAAACCCGCATCTTCACACATGCCAGGCAAGCGCATAACCTCTGAGCCACCGCCACAGCTCCCATCTCTCATCTTTGATCTTTCACTTTCAAGTCCTGAGTTAAGACTAAAGCTACCAGGAATAAGCAGCAACAGGTGAGTAGCCCAAGACTGAGCTCTGAGGTGGCCACAGTGTGAAGCCTTTAGCTTGAAAGAATGCACAGACAGCAAAGACAAATGAGAGAAACATTTCTTAGGAACAGTCATGTCAACTACCCTATAAAATGGAAGCAAGGCAGACAGACAAGCAAATTTTAGGAAACATCAACAGTACTTCCATGGCCACCTTCACATCTGCATTTCATGAACTCCTCTAACTCCAAATGAACGGCACTTTGTCGTTAGCTCCATCTCTCTAAGTTTGCACACCCCCACAACCACGGTTATTGTGGACCTTCATAATTAAATCTAAACCATGAGTTACATCTAATAAGTCCTTTTCTCAAAGTACAGTGGTAAAAATAAAAGTTGAAGCACTATTAGCCCTATTTCCCTTTATTAATTTCCTCAACAGGCTGAAAAACAGAGATAGGCTTCCTCTCCAGACCTGTCTCCCATAATAAAAATGAATTCTAATGAACCACTAGGTGCAGAGGAGGACAGCAGTTACATTTGTGACAATAAAGGAGTTCATGCTGGCAGTGCTCACACGGATCTACACATGTGATAAATGACCTAGAACCATGCACACACGGAGCCAGAGCAGTGTCCTGGCCTTGATACTGCACTAGGATCACCTAAGAGTCTCACACCATGGGGAGCACGGGGTGAAGGGTCTGCACAGTGACTCTGTGCTGTCCTTCAAACTTTCTCAGAATTTGTAATTACTTCAAAATCAAAGTTCAAAAGAAGGAAACATGTATCTTGTGGCACAATCAAAAACAATGTCCAGCCCAGGTTATGTGTTTATTTTTAGCTACAAAAAAACAGCTATGTCTCACATATACGAAAAAGTAAATTAAAATTCTAAGAAAAACAGCTATGACAAAAGAGTGACAAGAGATATGTTCTTTTAAATAAAATGCTCAGTTACTACATATAATCCACAACACCAATCATCCACTGGTGACTTTTGGGTGTTGGATTTATCTTCACATTTATAATTTTACTTCGTCTGGAATTGAAATCCATTTTCTAAATCATACAATGTGAACAGAGAGAGGGAAGGACCCTAAATCAGTAGCTGGTGTCAAGAGAAGCCATCTGGCATTTAAAAAAAAATACAAAATGATAATCTAACCAGAGAGATAATAAATTCTCATTTGATTAACATCACTGGTTCTGTTCCAAAAGAGGGCCCTAAGTATGGTGAAGGAATACAAAAATGCCTTAGTTAGACGAAAGCATAAACCACTAACCATGGAGCTACGCTACTTTAAATTTTTAGGGTACTAGTTAGTGCAGTTAATTTTTCCATTCTATAAGTTTAGTAGAAAGTCATGAAGTATTTCTTTCTACCTCTAAAAACAAGAGATCAAATATGATTGGAGTTACATAAATAGGGAGCGGCAAAAAAACAAAATGGAGACTCTTGAAACAACTCACACACACACACACACGTACATATACGCCAACTCCTTAATACAGTTCCAAATCTTTAACTGAAAGCCACATATTCCATGCACAGATGCTAACGCACTGTGTTGACCCCATAAGTATCACAAAGTGAACTGCAGTGCATCTCTGCGTCTCTGCCACATTTCCCGTCCACATTACCTGATAGCTATCACTGACAAACACACTCAGGGGTGACAAGACGAGTTGCAGCATGGTCTCCCGGAATCCTTTTTTCATTTCAAAACATAGTCTTTCCAAGAAAGCTGTAGGGCACTCAGGACCATCAGCAGTTCCATGCTATAGTCAAACAAATCACCACAATCAAGATAGACAAAGTTAAGAGTAAGAAAGTATTACAGAATTCACTATTTCGAGAGAAAAAACAATGTACACCACCAAAACTAACTGTTCTGTACCTAGCAAGAACATTAGCTGCCCTAAGCACCAGAGGTGACTTCTCTTCTTCACAATGTTGGCACAGGACATGGAGCGAACTGCTCCAGGGCTTGCAATCCCAGTAGCTCCAGAGGTTTAAGCACGAGGAGCACAAGTTCAAAACCAGCCTCAGCAACTTAGCCAGGTCCTAAGCAACTTAACAAGACTCTGTCTCAGAATTTAAAAAAAAAAAAAAAAAAGCTCTGGAATGTGGTTCAGTGGTTAAGAACCCCTGGGTTTAATCCCCAGTACTACTACTACTACTACTAATAATAATAATAATAAATTTAAAAAATGAAAAATTGCTCCAGGGCCTTCTCCCTACATGGCCTGCTCTCAAAGCTCTTGATTCCTGGGGCCACATAATCTCAGTCCAAGTCAGCCTTCAAGCCCCTTGAGTTCCAAGAGCAATCTCAGAGTGAACATACATTGCATTGGATCCAAACCTCTGCATGATTCATCCGCTGGGGTCAAATCTGAACTTGATTTTGTCATAGGTCCAACGTAAGGACCCAAACTGATGTGGGGTCTGGAGACAAAAGCTAAAAAAATATAAAGTCCTAGACCATCCATCAGACTAACTATAAACACAGCAACTCAATGTCATGACAAAATGTCCTTAAGTTAGGAAGAACAGCAAAAAAGGAGTTGAAGTCAAAGAAGACAGTCCCAAAGCACAATCGCCCACAATCGAGCAATCGTATGATAAAGAAAACGAGCCTTCTAACAATGGATGGGTGAAGTCTAAACTTTTTTAACCCAAACTTTTTCCTTTTAAACGTACGCACGTGTAGCAAGGTGCACAGTTTCCTACACTAGAGGGACACACTAATCCGCTCCAGACTAGGCTGACACACAAACACTTACGACGGGAAGACGTCCATGGACCTTGTAGAGATTAACAAGCACAGTGATGTCCCAGGGACGCAGGGCAAGAGGGTGAATGGACTTGGCTGGACCTTCACTCTCCCTTCTGTCGTTCTCTACTCCAACAGCAGTCCACCCTGAGCTGGATGAGGTTGACATGGACACAACAGGGCTCGAGATGACCTCTTCAAAGTCCATATACATGTCATCTTCCCCAAAGTAGTTTTCCTATGAATATTAAGTAAAGACAAGCTGCTGTCAGAAGAGATATACAATACTCTTTCATCTGTGAGCCAAATAGGTGAACTAGGAACCTCCCTAAACTACAGCATTTAATTAAAAGAGAAAGCATCAGGTCTATGTCCAAAATTTTAAAAAATATATATTCATTTTGGCAAATTGTTTTTATTTTGAAATTTATTTGTTGAACAATCCACCAAGCTTCTAATGAAATAATATATATATGAATTCTGAAAATTAGATTTACCCCAGGAGGCCCCCCAACTACCCACCCTTATACCTCCCGCTCCTTCCCAATACATCTCTACAAATGCCTTCAGTTGTATGACAATTTTTAATAGCAAAAAAGAAAAAGCCAAAGACTACAGAAGTTTATATACAGTAAAGCTTCATGATACCACTCAACTCACAATTATAGCAAAAAGTATGATGTAGTTCCTCAAAGAGACCTCTCAAGATTTGTATGATGGGCAGGAGACAGAGCTCAATGATAACATGTTTTCCTAGCAGGCACAAGGCCCTGAGTTTGATCCCCAGTACCCACAGAAAAGGAGAAAGAAAAAGGGTTTACGGTTCAATGACTTTCAGTCTTTGCTTCACAGTGCCCAAGGCAATACTCAGGGACATCCTTTGAGGAAGGCAGAACAATTCACTGAAAATCAATTTGGATGAATCCAACTAAATATTACAACTTACATATTCCAGTTGGAATATTTATCCAGAAATGTTTTAACAGTTTTGATAAGAATGTCTAATTTTGGTTACTAGTTAAATAAATACATGTGTTATTGAATTTCCTTTCACACAGTTCACTGATTTTTTTAATAGGAAACTGTTTTAACTATTTTATGATTTCTTTTGCATCAGAAATTAAAATGATTTTTAATTTGAGGAAACAAATTTAGTTTTAACTTAAATACTTCTTTTTTCCCATTGACTGTAAATTTGTGATTTGCCTATTGAACCTGTCAGTAGAAATGCTGTTTAATATTCCTATTAACACTATTAACTCTATCTCTTTGGAACATTGTGCTGTTGGGTTACTGACAAATTTATTTTCTGACTAGGGTTATAGACTTAGGCCGCAACATTTTTTCCTAGGAAAGGTGTTTAAGGGCTTAAACATATAGCTAATTAACAAGAATACTAATAATAAAATCCCAAGTCGACCGACTCAAGATACCAGTACTTTTCCCTCTCTTCTCTATTGCTGTCCACTGCTAAATAACAGATACAACTTCAAACCAGCTTGAAATCTTGTAATTCTGAAGCACGTACAAATTCAAGCCCAAATATAAAGGAAAATAAATACTGGGCTGTATCTTAAAGTCCAACATTTAATTTTTACAACTAAGCATAAATGTCTAATAAAGCTTTTATAGTTAATTAAAGGCCAAAGATTCAGAATAGCAGTTGGGAAATTCAGATCATTTGGGAACCTTTTCAAAATGCACATGCTATCTCGGTCCTGGAGACTGGCTCAGCAGGTCTGCAGTGAACATGGGGTCCAGAAGTAGACCCACAGAGGAAAACACCTTTTGGGACTTCATCTGCAAATGGTGTCCAGACCCAGATATCGCAGCCCTCCCGTCCCCTAACCACAGACCTAGGAAGTGCGGTTCCCTGCTCAGTGCCATTAGCTCTCAACACGTGAGCACTCACCAGCAAGGGAGACTAATGTCAGCACTAGTTCAGCTAACTGCTACTGATCGTAGCACAGAAATCTCTACTTTTAAAATACTTCCTCGTGGGGCTGGCACAGTGGCTGGGTGGTAACGGCGCTTGCCTGGCATGCACGAGTGCACGAGTACGTGAGTTCAAACCCCAGCAACATGTACCCAACAAAGTGTCCGAGGAATGAACATCACCTGAAAACTACATAAAGATTGCTTCTCTCTCTCTCTCATTGTCCCCTCTTTCTCTTAAAAAAAAAAAAAATTTAAAAAATTTTTAATCTTAAAAAAACCAGATTCCTATAGATTATTTCAATTAAAGAGAAAAAAGATTTTCTTGGGTTCAAAGTGGTATTAAACTAATCTCCATTTAATTATCTGAAAAGGAGAAGCACTGATATCAAATTCTCTGGGGAATACTGAATGACCAAGATAGTAAGGACATTTGTTAATTTTTATTTAATGTGTCAATGTCTATATTTTTTAAAGAGTTAAAAATACTAAAGGTCTTTTATGAGTTAATACATTTATAACTACTGAATATTAAGAACAAAATGTACTTTAAAATCACAGCTCCATTTAAAAGCTAGCTTAATGTTAAATGTTTACTGCCGGGTACCCAAGCTTTTATTTTGTTTGTTTTTTTAAAAAAATGTGAATTCCAATTGTAAGGGATTCATTTCTTAAGGATGCACTTACAAGAAATTTACACAAGCTTAGCCTAAGTATAAGGCAAGTGGTGGTATGATTAATATACATAAATATTTACAAGCAAGACTTTCATTTCCATTTTATGGTAGGTGGCATGTGAAATCAAACTATCATTAAAATAAAATAATTCCGGGAAAAATTACTGGCCTTTAGAACTGGGAAACATGCTTTTTGTCACGTTTTGCCATGTTTGAATTTAAGAATAATAAACTTTATTTTCTATTTACTTAAGAGTTCTCTCAAATATTATATCCTAAGGATAGTTTATTGAGCATCAAGTAGCTTACTTCAGGTAGCAAGAGATGGCTGTTTTTTTCCACACTAAAAATTCATTCTTGCCCAATTATACTCATTTCGCAAAAAAGAATTACCAATAATGGATTTAAAAGATCATGACTGGTAAAATCAGAGAAGCAGGAGGAAAGGCTTACAAGGACCCTCTTTGCCAAAAGTATATCAAGAAAAAAAAAAAAGGAGGAGGAAACTTTAAGCCAGCTTCAGTTCAAGACAAGTAGACTATTCTTTAAGAAGGAAAGGACAGGAGCTGGAGCGGAGGTCAGCATTTTCTGCGCCTGGGGTTTGAACCCCAGCACCACGTACACAACAAAGTGTCTGAGCAACAAAAGTCGCATGGAAAACTAATTAAAATTGATTCTCTCTTTCTCTCTCTCTCTCTCTCACTTTAAAAAAAAAAAAAAAAAAAAAAGGACAGGATAATTGTCTGAATACACTAAGCCACTGACAGGCCACCGCCACAGGAGGGAGTGTGCTCCTCCTCCACCAGGGAAAAGTAGACCAAGAACATCCAAGAAAACAGTCTAAGCGCACTGCTACTAAACCTCATGCCTACACAGGAAAAAAGATACCAGATTTCACCACGACAGAAATGACTTCCGGCTGACGCTCAAGCTGCCACTCGGTCCACACCTGCGGAAGGCCTCCCAGTTCCACAAAGGTGCTCTCATTTTAGGGTTTGAGCACACACTCTTTTTCCAAGCTCTTTGCAATGATAATGCGGAACCAGTTTCTTCTGTGGCGTTTGGAAATCATTTTTCCAAATACGATCTAAAATCACGTAAGTGATTTTATAATGTCTTGATGTTTAATTTTGATACCTAAGTAAATCTCAGTTATATGAATTTTTACACTCACTTGATTTTCTTTTTCATCTATATATGAATTTCATTATAGGAAAATGAAATAATATACTATAAAAATGACATCTGTATATACAAAGTGCCTAAATTCCAAAAAGCTCTCAAATTCTAACACTGCTACTAACTAGAACATAAGTTATTTATTAAAATAAACAAATAAGGTAAGAAAGGGAATTTAAGATAGAATAACATCACCATATCAGCACGACACTAAACTTTCTGGTAGGCAAAGTCAGAAACTTAAAAAATTGCATATATTCCTTATAAAAAGCACAGCATTCATTAGGCTGGACAAATTCTTTACCTGTCATGTTTTAGACATATATTTAAGATATATGTTAAAACTTGAAATTTTATAATTTGTTTTGTTAGTTTTACAAATTCCAAATTAATTAGATGAATGCAAATACTAACACACTCTTTAGCGTAACACAAACTTTTGATAATACTAAACTATACCGTAATGAACCATCAACAGAGGCCACATCTGTAGAGTAGAAGCTATAAAGAAGTCTAAATGGAGCTATACACTTCTGTATGTTTTTGTTATAGTCCTCCTGTTTTTGGTAAATATGTATTACTATAAAATTTTTCAAAATAAGAAATTGACATTCAATGAGCACAAGGCAATGTAAAAACAAGTTAACACCTCTCTAGTAGTATTCAAAACTTGTTATTAGACCTTCATGACCACCCTTGGCCTCCTAATTAAATCATTACTTAGATTTAATTAAAATATGAGTCACCTTCTTCAGCAAGATGATAGCTAAACTGGCATTTTAATAGCTTTATAACTATTCATATATAATCCCAAAGAAGTCAGGTAATAGGAGAAATACTTGAAGAATAATTTAGTTGAAACAGTGGTCATAAGAAAGAAAACCCTGTGTATATGTATGCATTTCCCCCTCTGAATCCGCAGATTTACTTCTTCAGGAATCCCTTCTTACTTGCTAGGGGAAGAAAAGGTAACCACCAGAAGCTCCAGGTTCCACAAATGCTATTCACATTTTACCTGCATCTCCTTTTTCTTTTATTATATATATTCTTATATATATATAAGACTATGAAGGGATTTGTTGCTACACATTCATACATGCATATGCAATGAAAATGTAACATGAACCTGATTCTTATCCCAGATCTCCCTACCTTCGCCCACTCTCCGATCTCTTCTCTCCACTGTAATTCCCCCCTTAAAATATAAATGTCCGTATACATATATACTAATTTTTGAATTTTATAGTCGTAACACTCTCTGATGCTCTGTAACAGTTTTGAGTAAAGAGGATATGGCTGCTCAAATGTCGACCAAATCAGTTAGTGTTGTGTCCAAGTGCCTTCTTTAGCACCCTGTGCCTGTCCTTCCCTGACCAGCCCTCATTACCCTAGACCCTCTCTATGATTCATTATCCCTATTACTCTACATTACGGAATTTCTTATTAACTAAGTATTCAAATTCCAAATCTTTGCAATTGTGGAACTGCAAAAGGAAACAAATTGCCACTATAAAATAAGACAACCCTCCCACCAGTAACTTTACTGTTCCCGGAGTTGTTATTGTTGTTGCTTAAATACCAAATCTATTTTTTTTAAAAGAGAGAGAGAAATTAATTTTATTTTTTGTTTTTCTGATACTAAGTTATGTATGTGGTACTGGGGTTTGAACCCCTGTTCTCGCGCATGCCAAGCAAGCATTCCAACTGCTAAGCCAACTTTTCAGCCTGTGTTCACAGTGTTTTCATAATCTCTCTTTGATCATAGATGGTAAACATCCAACAGTTCAATGAAAATCAAAAGCAAAGTAAATGCGCAAAATTCTGGGAAAACACAAAAGTTTGTGAAACAGGTGTTAAACGATGTTGGAAAGTTGCTCTCATCAAAACTATCAGTGGTGGGGCTGGAGCAGTGGCTCAGCGTTTGCAGTGCTTGCCTCGCATACGAGAGGACTTGGGTTCAAACCCCAGCACCACATACGCAACTAAGGGTTGGAGAAACAAAGTTCTGATGGAAAATTAAATAAAATTGATTCTTTTTCTCTCTCTCCCTCTTTAAAAATAAACTTAAAAGAAATCTACCAGTAATAAGCAAGGATCTGGAAAGGTTAGAGTAGCTACTAGAAAGAAGAGCAAACCAACAAGAATTGCTATGTATGACCTGGTGGAGACATTTTAAAAGTTTGATTTGAGTAACAAAAGAATTAAAGCGATCTCTAAAAATGATGAAGTCCCCAAATATTTTTCCAAAATTAGCCTCTCTTCATGATCATGCTACACACATCAACTTTAAAATGCTATCATACTGTGCAATCAACACAATTTCAGTGGAAAAATCAATCAACACTTGATTTATTCTTTGTTCTGAGAAGAAGCGCATATTTATTCAGAAACTAAATTTGGCATGCTCTTCAGATAAACCTATTTGTCATATGTTTGCTTTCATTTTAAAAATAAAGAACCAAACAAATTTTAGGTCATTATTTATCATGCAATGTTGTCATCTGTTTTTAATTAATTCACTTAAAATAATACCAATCAATTATTCTCAGGTAACATGCATACTTCTGCAGTAAAAGTTACAAAATCAGATATACTGTCCATGTATCTGTTACCCCTCTAGCTTATTTCCTTGGGGGGCAATATATCATCTTGATCTGTAGCGACTATCACCATTCCTGGCCTACTACATGCTCAAAAACAAAAACACTAAACTGAAGTGTACTGTTATTAGTAAGTGCATATGGGAGTCCAGCATCACAAGTCCAGACAACATACATAACTTGTCCTCACTAATTTAAATCATTCAATTGGCAATTTGGCCGTAATTTTCATGTAAACTATTTTGCCTGTTTAAAAATATAGAAGTTCCTTTGAAAAAATCATACCTTTATACATAAAAAGGCATTTAGCAGAGGTCCGTAGAGAGTTATCTGAGAATCTGGGGAGAGTTCCATTTCTACATGAAGTTTATCAGGTGGAAGTTCTGAGGGGTCAACAGGAGGGCGTGAAGAAGTAGAGGGAGAGGAAACAACTCTGTCTGAGGCCTTCTGGGCTGGCCTTAATACAGAAAGCATTGTTTCTTCCATTTCTGACACTGGAATAAATTGAGGGGAAAAAAAAAGATTTGAGGGCAGGAGAAAAAGACCTCTTAGAAGTTCTTTAAAGCAATATTCACTAAGAAACTATACTTTGCAAATATAAAACTGAATAATCTTGATAACCTCTATAGTATATATTACAAACATCTGAAAGATCAAAAATTAAGAAAGCAAGTAAGAATAGACTTCACTGAAATACGGAGATAAATACATAAATCGAATTGCACAGAATCAATGAAAAGCTCTTCCTAACGTAAGCAACATTCTCATTGGCTCCCTACACTACAAATGTGAATCACAAACTACAAAACTGCTTCCACATAAGTAACTTATTCAAATACAGAATGACATTACCAAGCCACCACACATATGAACCATCACCAACACTATTCTGTGAACCTCACACAATGGAAAGATAACAAAGACAATATCACTTGACTCTTGTTCTTACTTTCAACCCAGGTAATAAGGCCAATTATTTTCAGAAAACTATAAATTATATGAAAGTTGTCAAAATGCATTAAGGAAACTAACATTTCACAAAATCAAGCATCCTAAATACATAGATTCTGACACCTTGCTTCCTATTCTGCTGCTTCTGACATGGCAGATCTTGAGAAAATTATTTGCCTTTCCCGGGTATATTTCTTCAACTCCAAGATGAAAATAATATCTACCTCACAGAATTGTGATAAAGATGAAATGAGATCATTTAAGCCAGAAAACTACTTGGCCCAGTGTTTGATATAAAGTAAATGCTCAAAAAAAGTTAGCTATAGCTATTCTAAAATATTTAAGATTATAAATTTCTATATTTTAGAATAATCAATGCATTTCCTAATTTATTTTTTGTATCTTTAATGATTATCATAGTAAGTGCCATATCAAGTTACATAAAAGCACTTACATGATTGTTTGAGTTGTTCATCTGCTTTTTGTGGATAAATTGGATGCCAGGTATAATCAATTGTCAGCAGGACACTTGGGACAGTCCAGCATTCAACCCACCCAGCCCTGTAAAGAAGAAGAAAGTTCCTGGTCAGGTACTTGTTCCTTCAATTATAAACAGACACTAATTACAGATAATGAAACTTTATAATTACTATTTGAAAAAAGAAGAGCCATCTCCCCACACAAGCACAAATTACTCACGTCGCTGTGTGTACTCACTTTTCCTGAGTAATATTACGCCATTTAGGTTTAACTGTTTTCTGGCCACTCTGACACTCAGGAGGAATACCAGCATCTTGACCCATCTTATTTGGGTGGCAATTCTTTACCAGCATAAATAATGAATATTTACTAGGATGGCAATCTGGTAGAAACAAATGAAGATCAACATCTTCACCCTAAAAAAGAATACGTAATAACCGAAAGTAAGAAATACAGTACATACGTAGGTCACTATCATATGCCAAAATTACCTACAATATTCTTAAAAACAAATTTAAAAGGAAATAGGTTTTAAATGGTAAATAACTGGATTAAGGTTTTACATTATTTAAAACCTAACTTTTTATTGAAAATATAGAAAAAATAGAGAAAGAAATTGCACAGGTTCCACATAACAATAAAAAGATTTGTCTTTCATGGTTGGTTCCCCAAGGACAGTTCACATGAAACTCGACTCACTAATGGAGGCTCAGGTGGAGTGTGCTCTGCATTTCTCAGAATCTTACAAACAGTATTGTATGGTTGGATACAAGGCATCCCCCAAAAGCTCGTGTGTTGATGAAGGAAAGTTCGGAGGTGAAATGATTGGGCTGTGAGAGCTGTAACTGAATCATTCCATCCGAGCTGGAATGGGCTGAATGGGTGACATCTAGGCAGGTAGAGCATGGCTGGAGCAGGAGGTCACTGGAGGTGTGCCCTGAGCCTCTTCTGGATCTCCCGACTTCCTTCCTGGTTATCGTGAGCCGAGATGCTTTCCTCCTCTGTGCCCTTGTGCCATGATGCTCTGCCTCATTCCACGGCCAGTCAGGGTGAACTCAGCTGACCATGGAACTCTGAGCGAAAATAAACTTTTCCTCCTCTAAGTAGTTCTTGTCAGGTATTTTGGTCATGGCAATGCAAAATTAATAAGTAATAAATCTCCTTTCAATTTTAGTAAGTCTCGCTTCCTCAGATGACTTTTAATAACACTTAATTGGCACACCAAAAGGTCATTATTGGGTTTCACTTTTTCTTATATTGCCAGTGTTCAATATCCAACTTGTCAGCTCACTATCTACATAACAAATTATATAAACTCCGTTCCTCTGCTTTCTAATCTGTACATGTCTATTACAACAACAACTATCTCATGAGGGTTGTTTGGAGAATTAAATGAGTTACTACACAGAAAGAGCTACCCCTGTTATTATTGGTGCTACTTTGTGCCACCATAACTAACATTAAAACGACTTACTGCTGATGGTCTGTATCCTAAAATTAGGTGTTCCACAAAATTTTGAACTGAGAAATATATTAGAGCTGCCTTTGAGATAAAAGGGATAAAGGAGCTCCCTGAATTCAAGGTTACAATTAGGAGTAAAATGTACGGAAGCCTAAAATCAGTTCCTAAACCTTACAGCTAGGAGAGGTTCTTAAGAAAACACAGATGAGGGGATGAGGGGCTGGAGAGGTGCTCAGTGATACAGTGCTTGCCTGGCATGAGCAAGGACCCAGGTTCAAACCCCAGCACCACATGCATAACAAAGAATAATAGGAACCAGATGAAAAAAAAAATATTGATTCTTTAAAAAGAAGAGAGAGAGAGAGAACATAGATGAGCTACAGAGATCAGAAATGGCTAATTTCTTAGGAGTTAACTACAAAAAGTGAACAGCAGGAACCCTAGGACACTCAAGTCAGTGGACACTGGAAGAAGGCTGAAACAGCTTAGGGTGGCAAGGGCTGGGCTCTGGGAGCAACGTGTGCTAGCAAACCTAGGAAGAGACAACACATCCACCCATCCGTACCCTTAGGGAGAACTTGGTGTTGCACGTGGCTGGAACAAAGTCCGTAAAAGGCAGAGAGAAATCAAAGTTCAGTGTTTCCCCACAGGCTGCCAGATACACTGCAGAAAAAGAGAGGAAAAGCAGATTCACTTTCACTGTTAATAAATCCAAATGTAAACACTGTCTTAAATGAATACCCAAAGACAATTAAATGTAAGAGAAGATGCCCAGTCCACAGCACTTCCTAAAATGGTTCTTTGAGAATTTTACTAGATAATGAGAAAAATAACTATCTATTAAAACTACAAAATCAGTACTAATTCTGTTTCTCAGTATGTGTCATAGTAAGAATACTTATCCTAATCTTTAAAAATTTCTTACCATTTTCCTGTTGTTTAGTGGAACAGTCAATCCAATTGTGTTGATTAGCAGCCCAAATCATTTCAAATTGATGAAACATGATTTTAAAATTCCACGTATATGGAACAAATGAAAAAATGTCTGGAGCACTATCACTAGACCAGTCTTGAATTAAATCTAAAAGTATTCAGGCAG
Organism: Aplodontia rufa; assembly: GCA_004027875.1. Lineage (NCBI taxonomy): Eukaryota > Metazoa > Chordata > Mammalia > Rodentia > Aplodontiidae > Aplodontia > Aplodontia rufa. Next base: position 17,587 of record PVKS010010389.1, on the reverse strand, counting down.
AAAAGAGAAAATAAAGCTAAGTGAAATTAAGAAAACAAAACACATACCGTCTAACTCCAGTCAAAAAAGAATATTTCCTCTGTAACTAAAAATTCTTTTATACCAAAGTTATTTTCATATAATTAAATAATTCAACAGTAAAACAATATTTGCTGGTCAGTTTCAAATAGTTACACATTTAATACTTACTATGTTTTCCAAGAAATTTAGAAAACAGAATGTTTTTTGAAAAAAGAACATCTTCTGATATTTCATTACCCAAACAATCCAAAACTGTACACACATTAACTTGTAATGATTTTTCCACATGGTTTTTTATAATATACTGTTTTGTGTTGCTTTTGGACTGAAAAACACTTTCCCATGTTAATTTACTCACATTTACATAAACTTTGAATTAACAGTTCATTTACACTCTTGGACAGACTCCAATTTTTTGTTATATATAATATGTTTATGTGCATTTTTGTGTAAGATTCAGGATTGTTCTCAGTATTAATTCCAAAGAGGGCGCTGCAGGGTCAAAGCTGAGGAATTCTCAAGGCTACTACAGATCACAGCAAGAGAAGGGTATCCACTTCTGCTGCTTCCAGAAATGCACAACTGCTTACATATTTCTTCGTATCCTGTCCTGCATTCTATTTATTCCTACCTATCTCTCTTTCTCCACACCCCCCAGGGGAAAAGGAGGTTGGTGGTCTTGCTGTTTCATAACTGAAAAAAAAAAACTCATTATAATTGAATTTCTTAATTGCAAGTATAGTTGAACATTTTTAAGGTTTACTGGTGAAACAAATATCTGGTACCTATTGTGTGCACGGCTCTAGACAATGGGACTAAAATGCTGAAGAAAACACAGAGTAGGTCTTCTTGGAATTTATAATCAATTGTCATTAATTGCTGATGAGCTGCATGCTTTAATTTTACTTGCAAAATTATGCTCACACACTTAAGTCTGTTTGTCCTCTAGTACCTTCATTTTTATTCAAGCTAAAGAAGTAAAAGCTCTATGAAGATTATCAGCTATGAGTTAGCTCTGGTCTACATCGAGGCTTCCAGAATGCATCCTTCCAGCCTCGGTGTCTTTTACATGCCCTGTGCACTCCCAGCAGCAACACCTTGCAGCAGTGACTCTCCTCCAGAGATACCACACTCATCTTTTTTTTTACTGGTTCTTTTTAGTTACATGTAACATTAGGATTCATTCTGACATTAATTACAAATAACAGAACATAATTTGCTCTAATTCAGTCCCCGTACTCCCAGCTTCCCTCCCCTCTACTCATCCTTCTGCTACCTTACACTCACAGGTTTTTTGCTTTCTTTTTAGCGCCTTGTGGGTACACCATGCGTGATGGCGAGACTTAGTGTGGACAGAGGAAAGTCAGCTCAGGTTCACGCCACAGTTCCTGCTTTACCCTGCCATCCCTCCCCTTCCTCTAGTCCACAGACCTTTCTTCTGTTTGGATGGAATGCCCTCCCCCTTTGCCCTTTCTCTCTGAAAATGGGGAGGAAACTCCATCACACTCCTTTTTACACGCTCACAGTCCACAGCACAGTGCATGCATGTGAAATGAGGACTTAGGTGTGGAAGCAGCATTACGACAACACAGACCTCACACCGCGCAGTGCTGGCTCCGAACTCTGCCTATACTTTACCAGCTATGCGATCTGAAATAATGATTTAAATGGTATCAGTTCTCCCTTTTACAAAATGAGGACAAGTTTACAGACATATTAGGAGAACAAACATGATTTATGTGAAGTTTTAACAAAGTACCTGGCAAAGAGTAACCACTCCACAGATGGTAGCTTTTATTATTAAAATATTTCAAGAAAAATTATAGGTAAAATTTATCAAATATTTAAAATAGCTTTCCTTGAATCTTAAAGGGGATCTTTCAACTGAAAAGTATGAGTGAAATTTAATCATGAAATGGGAAGTATATTTATCTACCACAGCTATGAATCCATTTAATATCTAGCTGCCGTTTAGTGGTACATCACTAGAGGAAAACTGGTATTATTAAAATGGCAAAATAATATCAATTTTCAACAACTTAATATTAGCTAGACATAGAGCTTCACTGGCTTGCTCTCTTCTTGTCCAGTTCACCTCTCCTTCGCGCAGGCGGCAGTCCCCGTGCTTTTCACCCTCCACAGCCATGCTTCCTTCCAGCCCTTCCCTTCTCAGCCATGCGGAATGGCCTGGCTCCACCCCACCCTCCACCCCTATTCTTCAGCATGCACTAGGTACTATGGCGATGCGAAAGCATCTCTGCAACACACCAACTCCACAGCACAAGTCACCATGCAGCAGGCTGCTTTCCCCACTCTTCTCCCTGGTAAACATGTACAGCACGGTACTGTTCCTGTCTAACACAGAAAGTCAGCTCTTCATAGCCAGGGTGCTGCATTAATGGACTGAAGCAAGCATGAATCAAAAGTGTTTTAATGCTACATCTGTACTGAACATGCACAGAAGTTGTTTTCTTGTCGCTATTCCTAAACAACACAGGGTAACTTTACACGGCACTTACACTGGCTAGCTATTCTAAGTAGTGAGGATTAAACAAAATGTGCAGTTTATGTGTGTGCAGTGCCTGCATTTTATGCAAGGGACGTGAGCATTCACACACCGCAGTCCAGTACCCACGCAGGCCACCAGACCCCACGAAATTTCACATCCTCTCCGAAGGAAACAATCCCTTTAACACTAGCATGAAACTACATACAACACAGGGTCTGCAGTTCAGAAAGGGTTCAAAAGTGGCTTCCACAGCTTCATGAAGTTTGCCCAAGCCATTCCCTGCTTCTGTGTCCAAGTTCCTCATTGTTCACTTGGGACAAACACAACAACTACTCCTTTTTAGAGTTGTGTGAGAAGATACAAAAGAACGTGCTATGTAAATGGCAAACACCATGCAAATCTTAATTACTAAGTTCATTTACAAGGACCACTTGGAACCTGAGCTACCATTCGTATTTTCTCTGCCTGCAGATGAGTGCTCTCCTCTGTGCTAAGGTCTCATGTGCATCACACCTGCACTCGACGCCCTTGAGACGAATTCAAAACCGGAGATGCCCACAAACGACAGACCCCTCATTCTCGGTGGGCAGAGAACACTTTCAGTGCTTGTGCTGAGCCAGTAGAATGCACAGTGGTTGCATTTACCCACTTGACACTTCTATTAGTACAAAGACTGAGAGGTAATTGTTAGTAAACACAAATTCACATGAACTACCTACCTCAGGAAACCACTGTACTTTTATACAGTTATTTGCCAAGTTCTATTTTAACAAATCTTACTAGGATTTTTTTCTTCAATAACATCTGAAATTTTATAAAAGTGTTAGAAAATTTCTTTGTTATTAAAATCTTAATTTAATAACTCACTCAAATTTTGACACATCATTCTGTAATAATATTTTTACACCATTTTTACAGTATCTTTATTAATAAACTTAAAAACTATGGTGTCAACTATGGTGATATCTTTAACAGGGGGCAGGAGTGGCGGCTCAGTGGTTACACCACTTGCCTAGCATGTGCAAGGAAAAGGGTTTGAACCCCAGCAACACGTACGCAACAAAGTGTCAGAGCAACAAAAACCACATGAAAAACTAAATAAAGTTGATTCTCTCTTTCTCTCTCATCTCTCCCACTGTCCTTCTTTCTCTCTTTAAAAAAAGAAAATTATATATATATAATATATATATATATAATTTTTTTTTTAATCAGGAACCTCAATAAGCACTTCAACACACATTAGTCTTTCACCTAAAGCTTCATTCATGACCAGAGGGTCTCATCAAAGAATCTTAGGAGAAAAAGGAAGTAAATTCATGATGACTGCCCTGTTCATCTGGGCAGGAAATTAAGAAGCTATTAAGGTGGCTAACTACATGTTCACCTAAAAAAACCACCTCACTTTATAATGAAACTGTTAGGTTAAACACCCTGTGAAATATCAATCATGTGATCTCAGAACTTTGCAGAAGCATTGTACTGTTCTCTTCTCGTTAGCGCAGTAAGTCAGGGTCAACTCCAGTGTACCTAGAAGAGCCTTCCACGTCTGCCTTTGCTTGGCACCCATCACGCCCAAAGCTCACTACCGTATTTCCCGTTAGACTCTCTTTGCCCACATCCAGTGTTCTGAGGAAAAATTCTGTCTTACTGGTAAGTCAAAGTGGCATGGATGGCTGTCGAGGAAGAGGCCTCCCCTCACACCAGATGGATCATGTCTTTCCTGTAGAAGTCCACCAACAGGGAAAGCAATTCAAACACTATGACCAAGTACCTCACTCCAAGACAAAGGCAATACTGCTCCCCAAGAGTCATCCTTTTTAAAGAATGAGTTTAAGTAGGTTTGTAAAAGTATTCACAAGGCTGTGTATCTTTAAGAACAATGTATCATGATCAAATAGGACAGCTATTACAATTGGAAGATGAGAATTTAAATGGTGGTATTTATTTTTGTATCTTTCTATATACTTTTAAATTTCTCCAAATGAATTTTAGAAAAAATAATCAAGAGTAAATTTCAATAGGTGAAGCAAAAAATTAGAATGACAAAGAAAATAATTAAGGGAAAATCTGTTGTAATTTAGGAAATGTGTACTTGGCTACTTTAAAACTAATACTTAGTTTACATGAAAGTGCTACTAGTAAAGAAAAATTTTAAATCATGAAAATTTATATTCCTGCTTTTAGCACTGCTGAAGTCTGAAGATGTGAAGTGTCTAAATGAAAAACGAAGTGAAGCATTAAATATCTGAAAACGTGAATCTATTTTAAAGATTCAAGTTAAAAGCTACAAACTGTTAAATGAGAGGGAAAGGTTTAGTCACAGCTAGCTCATCTTACAGAAGCTTGTGGCAGACCCTGGGCTGAGCCCAGCTCAACCTCCTTGCTGGCTGCTGGCCCTCAAAAAATGCATCACCTCTCCAAGTCATGCTCCCCACCGGCACCGCAGCACGGCAATAAAACCCATGCCACAGTTTTCGAGGGGGACAGAGGCAGACACGTAACACCCCCCCGTGTGAGCTGGTGTTCGCTCAGAGTGCAGCTTCACTTGCAAAGTTCAGCTTGAGCAGAACACTCCCGATGCTGACTCGGGGCTGGGAAGAGCACCTAACTCCAGGAAGGCAACAGCTCTGCTAGCGCCCACGAGGCTCCTCGTCAAACAGCAGCAAACACACAAGACTTAAGACACAACATGCTGCAGGGAAAGGGATTTTAAAATGCCAAAAACCTAACAACAGCAAAATCGGAGTGGAAAGTTTTATTCCCATTTCACAAACAGCAAACTGAAACAAACGATGAAATCATGTAGCCAATATCGTCCTGGTAAGAATGTCAGGACAGGACTGTGGATGCATGCCTTAATCGCCACCACACCTCAAACACCTAATGGCACCCAGCACAGACGAGGTGCGTGTAATTGACTATTGAGTAGATGCCAGACCGATGCAGTCAAGCATATATTTTGTTTCCAGGGGTCACCGTCCACCCTGGCAAATGAGACCAACTCTGAGGAGTCAGTCCTGTAGAGGAGAATTCCATAAGTGTCATGTATTATTATGGAGTAATATTTGTCACTCACAGACCAAGACTACATACTTGGTCATTCGTACTCATGAAATATGAACATGTAGCATAAAGGGATTTTTTAAAACTAGAGATAGCAGCCATTTAACGGAAAAGAACAAAAATAATGTATTTGGCTATTTGAAAATACTACTGTACATGTAATAATTAAAATGAAACGATGAAGCTACACTGATGCCTAGCTGAGGAAGAGAAACTGATTCTTCAACCCCATCTTACCTCTCCACTAGACTGTTAGAAAGCACCAGCCTAAACTTAGTTCTTTCATTTACTTCCTTTTTTTTTTTTTTTTAAAGAGAGAGAATCGATATTATTTAGTTTTTCATTTGGTTTTCGTTGCTCTGACACTTTGTTGTGTATGTAGTACTGGAATTCTAACCTGGGTCCTCGTACATGCCAGGCAAGCGCTGTAAGTATTGAGCCATCACTCCAGTCCCTCTCTTTTACTTCTAAACTCAATTTTGGGTTAATATTTTTCTTGTTTAGAAGAGAATAGAAAATTCCTGTACTTAAAATTTCCTTCTTACATTCTCAGTCTAAAATAAATTGTGAAAATAATGAAGTGTAAATCGTGTCATCAAAGTATGCATACTGAAAGTAAAATGAACAGAAACAAGCTGTGACAAATTTCATTATGCATATATTAACTAGGAAATACCTGTAAAGAAGTTTTTCTGGGCAAAGATGAAGTGGTAGGTGGCTTTATATACTTCCAATTCACACTGCCACGTCTGTGGCATATTCCACACTCGGGGGTAACTGGCATTGATATGGAACTGCAGAACAAACATTAGGTAACAATGTTAGAGGTGGAAACGTGACACTATGTGAGCAGTGTTAGAAATGAAGGCACACACACTGGGGAGTAATGAAAGCTTATTTTCCTGAACTGAACAGAAGGTCCTCGGAGCTCTCCATACTGCTTGGCAGAAGGTTAGTATCCCCAGTCACATCCAGCTCCTAGGACTATAAAGCTGTGATGAACAAGAGCAATGTGAGGCTCCACTTAAACCAATGGGGTAGCAACCAATGTGCCCAATGCCTCCTTAACCCTCACCTGCGAAGTGAGAGGCTCAGAGGGAGGGAGGGAGGAGTACGATGTACACTGTCACACCACAAGGCATTAGCACTTGTGTGAAGCATGGCTGCCTGCCTAGGAATGGCACTGTCACTCAGCCCTCTTCACTAGCAACGGCTAACAAATTTGTTAAATGTGAACAGACGATTTTAATATAGATTTATGGTTATCTGAAACATCTCCTTCTTAATTCACACCTGTCACGTGTAAGATGCTTGTTTAAGACAAGTGATTAAGGACCTGCTGGCACCATCTCATATAGAGATCTTCTGTGAAGAGCACCTTCCTACTCAGCAGCTTTGCTGTTGTTGGGGTCATCGTCCCCTAATTTAAAAAAAAAGTGTCTGATCAATGAGTCCTCACTCTACAGTTTTCATCGTGGGCATTTCCACAAGGCTCTATTCCTAACATGGAACAGTCCAGGGTTTCACTAAGCTTTTCTTCCTTTTACCTTACTCATCAAGTTAAAAGCACAATGAATAACACTATATAAGCCCTGAGAAAGAGTCCAATGGGGCCAGAAAACATGGTGAAAGTCACCTTATTTAGAGTTTAGGAGAAAGCGAGGCCAGGCACATAACCAGGTTTAAACAGCATTCTAACTTTTCTCTTTTTCACCGCCTTTTTCTCAGTTCCCCGCACTAGAAGCAGAGTAACAGAGATGCTTGGGAATCTACTTCTCTTCACAAAGATGGGGTTAAGAGCACCTGCTTGTCCTTGAACAAGAGGATGGGCTATTTGATGATGCCCTGGTTAGTTAAATTTTATGTCAGAACGTTAAACTGAATTTTTACTGTGTTCAAGTGCGCATCCAACCATGTATTTCAGACTTACTGCCAACATTTCTGCTTCTAAAAGGGTGCGGTACTGCATGCTGGTAGTGGCATCGACGTGCAGCAGCTGTCCTTTGATTGCAGGGGTGTAACCTAACAGAAGAGAGCATAAAAATCAAGAACCAGAAAAAGATCACACAGCCAAGACTTCTGCACTAGAACCAACTCCTGTCACCACCTGAAGAAGAAATTCCTGAAAAAATGGTGATCAGTCACTATTTAAACATACCCAATGACAGGAGCTTGCTAACATAATAGAGGGAACTTCTTATTTTAGACAGCTCAGAAGGAAAAAAGCTCCATCTCCATGTATATCTATCCTGGTTTTCCTTCCTAGTGCCAAACCACAGTAGTCACTTAGTATCCATGGGGAATCCCTGTGGGTCACCAAATCTGCTGAAGATGCTCGAGCTCCTTATATCAAATGGCACTGTACCTGCCTGTCACCTACACTAACCCTCCCACATACTGTATCTGCAGGTTACTTCTTCTGTGTGAACTGTCATCATGCTGCACTGTTAGGGGCGACGAGGAAAAGGTCTGCGTGTGTTCAGCACAGACAACTCTTTTCTGATATTTTCAACCTGCCATTGATTAAATCCAGGGACGCAGAGCCCATGGACACAGAGGACTGACTGTGCACATCTAGTCTCTAAACAACAGGTGTTCAACTATTTACTAAAACTCTGATGTTTTTCCTTTTTCCATTGACTCAAGGGTACATATTTTTATCATTTTCAACTGCTCCTTATATAATGACAATTTCTAAACAATATTTAATTCTCAAGTACTGTGTTTCTCTAACAACACAGCCCACTACCAACAAAAGCAGGAAGTTTAGCATATTACACTTCCTTCCTTGTTGGAGTGCCCATGGATGTAAACTGATGCACGGTCATTAATATATGGTTAGTTCCACAGGCATTCCACCCTGGGCCTTGTTTTTTCCTTCAATTACCTGAATCTGATAAACATTTTAGATTTATTCGTTTGGAGTTACACATTGTTTTTTTCCTAAGACCACTGTCCCTTTTTCCCTCCAGGCAGTCATCTTGAAAGCCAACTAACCTTTTATACCCAAGAACCTAACTGGGCTTTCCCTAGATGCTGAACTGAGAGTACAGAACCTGCCACAACTGGATGCTCCTGACACCCATCCCCTCCGTCCTGGGTGATCCCATTTTGCACAACCATGCCATTATTTACACAATATTTACATAGTGTACCAAGTGTAAACACTATTTCCTGTGTGCATCATCAGTTTAGCAAAGACAAATACACTCCCCTAACTGAACCGTTATCAATTCTGCACAACTTCCAACTGCCTTCATCGCCTATTATGCAGTGAAATTCAGGCTTTTCTATAAGATGCTTTCTGCCAACTGCCTATGCAGAATCAGAAAGTTCTACAGGATCTCAGACATCACCTTCAAGAGTGAGTATGAAAATTCTTTTGAAGCCTGTAGAATTTAAGACCTAACTTGATTAGAAAATTGTCCCTTCTCTCTAGGTACTCAAATAATTTAATTATGTAATAACTTAACTGCAGGCATATCAAAATATTAAAATATTCCCCCATCTGCTAATGGGAATGTAAATTAGTACAGCTATTATGGAAAACAGCATGGAGTTTCCTCAAAAAATATAAGAACTACCATATCACCCAGCAATCCCACCACTGGGTGTATATCCACAGGAAAGGAAATCACAATGTCGAAGAGACATCCGCACGCCCCTGTTTACAGCAGCCTAAGTGTCCATGGAGAGATGATGGATAAAGATGATGTGGTACATGCACACAACAGAATTCTATTCAGCCAAAAAAAAGAATGGAATTCTGTCACTGACAACAAGATGGATGAACTGGAGGTGTAAGTGAAATAAATTAGGCATAGAAACGTTAAATATCACAAAATCTCACTCAAATGCGGAACCAAAAATAGCTGATCTCATTGAAGTTGAGAGTGAAATGGTGGTTACCAGAGGCTATGGAGAGAAAGAGGGGAAAGAATGAAGAAAGATTTATCAAGGAGTACTTAATTACAGAAAGACAGCAATAAGAAGTTCTTATATGCTACTACACAGCAGGGTGACTGTAGGTAGTGATAATGTACTACATATTTCAGAAAGCTAGATGAAAAGATTTTGAATGTTGTTACTATAAAGAAATGATAAATGTTTAAGGAGATGGATAGGTTTACTCTTACTTGAATATTTATTTCACAATGTTTAAATGCATCAAAACACCACACAGCACACCTTATAAATATGTACAATTTTGGTTTTATGTAGCAGCTAAAAATCAAAGTTAATTAAAACAAAAACACTAAAACTTTTAAGATAAAACCTATAAATATCAATCTAAAAGGATTTAAAAGCTACTATTTAGGGCTGGAGCGGTGGCTCAATGGTGACAGCATTTGCCTGGCATGAGCAGGTTTGAACCCCAGTACCATATACACAATGAAGAGTTGAAGCAACAAAAGCCACATGAAAACTAAACAAAACTGATTCTCTCTTTCTGTTCCTTTAAAAACAAACAAAAAACCTACTATTTATGTTAATCATTTTTATAAACATCTAAAAGTAAAAAGTAATGATCACAGCTTACCATTTTCTTCAACTGTCATTGGAATATTGATTTCTAAGTATGAGCCGGCTCCTACATTCACATGTACAGCATTTGTTTCCTACCAAAAGAAATTAACTCATATAAAAGATTTTAATTAAATTCCCATCATCTGTACTTTTAGCTACAACACAGAAGAAATGTAATTATCAACTGATATGGAATATTTATTAAACAAACCCAAGTTCAGATTTATAGAAAAAATATACTAAAGCACTTCAGCCAGATATAAAGGAGATAATGAACCAGAATACAGTATGAAAGTCTATTATTATCATTAATTTTTCCAGTAATTGGCATGTAATAAAAGTAGGATGAAAGCAATACACATATAATTATTTGTGGGGAGAAGGGAGAATCCAAGTATAAAATGAGTCAACAGAAAAATACTCAGGAAAATAATTTTCAAATTCTAAACATGATTTTCTACTTTATTGTTACAATAATTACCCTATTTTTAGTAAACAGCAAGTCAATTGTAGCATCTGCGATAATATTCATTCGTAGTTCAAAAGCAAGGATCTGTCTTGATCTTCCAGGCTGTGCAATTTCAGAAACTTTCAGAATTTGATAATCAGGTGGAAAGAAAAACTTCCATAAACAATCCCTATATGAGGATGTAGAAAGAGCAATGTCCTGTTATTCAAACAAAACAGACTCTGAGAAGAGTCCAAAATCAGCATTCTATCTTTATATATCATTGCTACCTCATTTTAAAATTGGAATGTGTTCTTCAATATTCCCACTTCCAGAGATCAACGAACAAATGTTCTATTACCAGGTGAGACATAGGTTAAGACCAACTGACTATTCAAGTATGCTATGAGAAAACATTCAGAAGTCTTTCAACTGCTCAAATGGTAAAGGACAACCAGAGGGCAGCTCAGTCAGAATCGCCACTTCCCCCAGATAGGTCACTCAACCTGCTTTCCTATCCATAACACAGAGATAACATCACTTGGCTCAGAGTGGTTCTGAAAACCAAATGCCCACATGTATGGAAAGGAGAGAGCAACGTGCAGCACATGGATGAATTTTTATTATTTCCATAATCTTTCTTTTGAATGATATTATGTCAAGAGGCTGATGGGCAACAGGATTCCCCTCCCCGCAAAAAAAGGCAAAAGAGGCTCTAGCTGCTTGCCTCCCCTTGTCGCTTAAAGAAAACTCAGTCTTTTGTTGCTCCTAATTCAGAGCAGGTGCCAGCTATGGCTTTCAAATGGGAGGGTTAGGGAAGGAGTCAGGAATAAAAGACTGGGGGAAAAAATAGATGAACAGAACAAAATTTAAAACTCGAGACTCGCAGACTAGACTCACATCACTAGATGAAAATGAAAACAAAACAAAGTTCTGCACATGTTTTGACTAAGACACACAAATCAGCACCACTAGGACAGAGAATCCAATACAGTCGATTTCACACTCCAGTGCGGTAACCCCACAGAACAAGAGCAGCATCTTGATCCCCTAGCTTCACTTCCTTCTCCAAACCACTGACCCTCTCTGCATCTCCCTTTTCTCATGTTTGAGGAGTTCACTACACTCGTCCTATGTATCTCACTGGGTAATGAGGACCATGTGGGAAAACATAAACGAAAGCACAAAACTGCCAATGTCAGGAATGCTTACATCATTACAATTATCTATGGATTAAGTTTCATTCTAATAAATTCTTTCAACTGTCATGAAGTCACAGAAAGAAGCTGTCATAGAGTTTAATAATACCTTAAAGATTCAGAAAATCACATAAAGGTAGTAGAATTGACATCAAAATAGGTGAAAATCATGCTTTATCAGAGAACATGAACTCCTCGCAATGCTGAACCAACTATTCAAAAGCAAGACTGCCGGAATTTCTTCCTCTATTAGTTACATGCTTGGATGCTAAGAAAATGACAGCACTATTCACTGTCAACTGCCAATATATTCATGTGAACACTGAATACAAGGAAGGAGAAAAGTAAAGGGCTTTCAGAGAGCACCGCACACATCACTCACGTTAGTGAGCTAAACAGTGTGAAATAAACCTCAATGTTTTTGTTAAGTTTTGGTTGAGAAGTATGTTGCTGTTCTCCCAGTACAGGAAGAATCTACTGAAGGGAGTTTTTAAAGCAAATCTCTACTCATTAATCTTCATGTTATTTCTTTATATCATACAAAGACTATGTAGTCTAAATGAATTTAATTAGGTAAGAATTTTAGTTTAAATTTGTAAACATGCAATAATACTTTTTAAAAATATGTAAAAAAATTGAATATATTTTAAGAAGAATCACACCTTATTCTATTGCTAAATATGTAAAAATGCTTCATCTGTCAGAGTTAAAGCATTAATATTTTCCTCTCAAACAATATATGACTATTAGGCCATCCAAAGAAACTGAATTTCCCTTAAGATGTCTGAATACAGTTGAAATAGATTTATAGCTTTATGACCTAATAGAATATAAAACCCTCATTTTCAACTGGATGCACAGCAAATACAGCATGACTTATTGTAGGGGGGAAAATGCCACAAGAGGAAAATTAAAATCCAAAAATGTGAAAAGTATATGCTTTCTAACCTGAATTTTTTTTGGGGGGTGAGGGTACGGTGGGGGAAGCAATCAGGGACTGAACCCACCCAGGGACACTCAATCACTGAGCCACATCCCCAGCCCTTTTTATTTTTTATTTTGGGACATGGTCTCGCTATGTTGCTTAGGGCCTCATTTAACTGCTGAGGGTGGCTTTGATCTTCCTGTCTCAGCCTCTCTAGCCAATGGGATTACAGGCATGCACCACTTGGCCTCTAAGGTATATTTTTCTTTTTCTTTCTTTTTTTTTTTTTTAAGAAAGAGAGGGAGGAGGAGGGGGAGGGGAAAAGGGAGAGGGAGAGAGGGTGGGGGGGGGAGAATTTTATTTATTTTTTTCATCTAGACTTTGTTTCTCCAACACTCAGTTGTGTATGCGGTGCCGGGGTTTGAACCCAGGTCATCATGCATACCAGGCAAGTGCTCCAACCACTGAGCCACCACTCCAACCCCTCTAATGTGAATTTTAAGCTATTTACAGGTTTAAAATATAACCTAACCCAGAACTTAGTGAAGTCTCAAAGTACTCATTTATCATACAACTGTCAATCAACTACTGGGTGATGCACATGCCCATGTGTGCTAGAGATAATAAGACAATGAGACTAAGAGAACACACTTGGCTGCACCGTCCAGTCCTGTGCAAGATGCTGGCTCGATGCCCAGCGTTGCAAACAATAAGTAAATACAGCATATTCTCGGACAAAGTATACCATTATTTGACTAAAACTAGCTAGGCAGCATAATGTTTTTTAATACAAAGTGTAAAAAGAGCTAGCACATGGAAAATCAGGATCAGCTTTCACAAATACATCAACAGCCCAGGAAAACATGCCCCAGCATGACTCAGCCCGCTCTGCCTATTCAGGAAAGCTAGCTCATGAAGAGAAAAACTTTAGGTGATGTCTATTCGAATTAATTCCTAGTGATAAATGTTCCTTTCTTTAAAATTCATCAATAAGCAGAAAAAAATAATATATTTAATACATTAAAAATAAAAATTTCTTTAAAAGTAATGGAAGACTTAAAAAAAATCTTTTGGACAGACAGGCACAGTGGAACAAGCCTACAGAACCAGCTACTTGGGAAGCTGAGGCAGGAAAATCAGCTGAGCCCAGGAGTTCGAGGTCAGTTTGGGCATCATGGCAAAACTCTTGTCTCAAAAAAAAAAAAAAAAAAACTTTGAGGCACTCTACATTACTCCCAGTGTAAGAACCCTACTACTTAATTACTAACTATAGAACACAGGGCAATTCTCCACTGACCTCATGCATTTGCCTCAATTATTCACCCTTTCCTTCCCTAGCGAACCTTTCACTGACCCTTCAAACAACCTATAGCCTCCATCAAAGCCTTCCCTTCGTCTTCTCTTCCCAGTCTTTAATATGTATCATGTACCTGCTATAAGCTGAACTGTGTCCTAAAAATTCATGTATGCAAGTCGTAACCCTAGTAAAGAATGGACTGTATTTGGAGACAGGGTCTTTAGGGAGGTCTTAGTGCTAAAATGAGGCCACTGGGGTGCAACCTAATGCAGTACGACTGGTGGCCTGATAAAAGGAGGAAATCTGCACACAGACACACACCGGGGAGACCATGTGAAGACGCAGGAGGGGAGCGGGCTGGGGCACATCCTGCCCTCGCAGTCCTCAGAAGGAACCACCCTGGCCAACATCTCGATGGCAAATGTGTGGCCTCCAGAACTGTAGACAGAGATTTCTGGTAAGGTACACTGTCTGCAGGGGCTGGTGGTGCTTCCCTAGGCTCATGGTCAAGACCTCTATTACCTCGCTTTTCTCACCCCCACTAAAAGAGAACTGTGGGTGTCTTTACCTTTAAGCCCTCATCTCCCCAAAAATCCCTGCCATACAGTAGAGGCTCAATAACTAAATTGTTCATTAAATACAAATGAAAACTCAAAGGAACCAATAAACATGCTGGTCATTCATCATCTTTTTAAGAAATGAGCACCTCTACTGGAGCAAACTTGATTGAGGCTTCTCCATAAACAAGTTACTAAAATATTTAGTGACAATTTATTCTGCCATCATAAAAGTGTATAAAAATTAAGCTAGTTTTAAAAAAAAAAAAAACTTAAGTACTATCTCAATTCATTAGAAAGACTTTATTAGAGATATAATTTGTTTAAATACCTCTGCCTATCGGCCCATGGTCCATAATTAAAATCTGTTCCTTTACCACAAACTATATCCAGTCCCCAGCATGGAGGTAAGTCTTGTAATTTGCAATCTTCACTGCTTACTTCTCCTTCAATACTTTCTTCTGTTTCTTCTGGAACAAGTCCTATATTCCAAACCACACAATATAAAAGCAGTTACTTAAAATGACCATTTAAAAGTTTCCATAGATCAGCAGTTCTAAAATTTGTTGGCTTCAGGAACCTTTCTCTACATTCTTAAAAATTAAGAACCCTAAAGAGGACCCCACCCCACAAAGGAAGCTAAAATTAACCCCATTTAAAGTTCTATTCAAAGGGATAAATTTTTGTTGTAAAGATTACTGTGACCCCAAAACAGGGAACATGGTGCAAAACTAAATAAAGGCATGGGTAAATTATGAAACATATTTCAAAGTTGAAAGAGTTTTAAAAGACAGTGGGACTCATAAAGGATTTCATGTGCGGATTGCGTGGACAGATTACGTGGGTTTCATGTGTGGGCTGATAAATTGAGGCTAAACAGATAGCAAAGGTACAATTAGTGCTATAAAAAAATATACTCTTGGTTCAGAGCTGTTACAGAAGTTGAATGTGTTTTTAAAAATCCCAAAAAGGTTTTTTGTATTATATCAAAATTTACAGTACTCAAAATGAAAATTCATTAATTTTTAAAAATATTTTTATTTTAAAAATAAACTATGTTGATGTAATGAAATAGTAAATAAAAAATCATAATATGAAAATAAAAAATAACTTTCATTAAAAATTAAAAGTAGTTTTCATTTCATTTTCAATGAAGAAAAACTATTTTAAAAAATAATGTAGTGGGGCTGGAGTGATGGCTTAGCGGTTACAGCACTTGCCTTGCATGCGCAAGCATGTTGAGTTCAAATCCCAGCACCTACATACATAGCAAGGTCTCGCGGCAATGAAGGCCACATGTAAAACTAAAATTGTTTCTCACCTTCTCTCTCTCACTGTCCCTCTCTCTTTAAAAAATAAATAAATAAATAAATAATGTAGTGAGAAATGATGGCACTGTTCTGTATTTTGGCAAATCTCTTGTGTCTACTTAATAGAAATCACGGGGATTTTCAAAGGTGCTTCTGCATTCAGTCTGCTTTTGAAGGATGTGAAGAAAACCTGGCCTCAACAAAAGAGTACACAGAAAAGGGAGGAGTATTTTGGTAGCCTTTTCATTTAATGCTGGATGATATTGTTCTTTGATAATTACAGCAAAATTCAACAAGTGGAACTTTCTTAGAGCTTAGCTGCAATGTGCAATCTGAAAACAAATCACTGAGTTTTTCCTACCCTCTCATGTTAAAATAAATCTCTTCCACACGACCTTGCAATCTACAGCGATCGTTTGGAACAGTTCATTGAGCTATGCAGATATTTTACAAATGCTGACAAACTCACTATTAAACATTTTTATAAATTAAATTTGTTAATGTCACTGGTAGTTTCATTAGAAAGCTGTTAATTATCGGGATACTGCCAAGAAATTCCAAACTTCCTCAAATTCTGATTTTCATGAATAAGCTCAAAACCAGTCTGATTCCTCTTTCCAGATTAATTTAACCAATATTCTATGAAAATAGGAAATAGTTTAGCATGCCACTCAATCACATAAAAGCTTTTCTTCAAGACAACAGAACACTTTGCTATGTGGCAGAGTGCTTTACGTTTACCCCATTTTGTCAAACCAAACATTAAGAAGACTCTATTCAAGGGTCACTACATGACAAAATTAATAATATTGCTGCCTAAGGAAACTGTCTTTTCTGTCCAACTGAATGTGTGGCACCGCCTGCTAAGATGGCCTGGAGCAGCCGCTTCCTGCCAAGCCCAGCACAGCAGTTCCACCCACTGCTTCTGCACCACCAGAGCAAACATCAGAGGCAGACCAGCAGTCTAGGGCCTCACAGACCCCTGAAAGGCCGGTAAGGGTACGAAGTATGAAAAAAAGAGCTTTAAAAGACCTACTATTTAGCTACTTTTATCTAACACAAGCCAGTATCAAGCACTGTAACTTGGAGAGGTTGTGAACTTTAAGCCTCAAGTGTAACACACTGCAGTTTTTCCCCTAAACTAAGCCAAACTACCTAACGGTCTTCACCAGAGGTGGGCTGCATTCGAAACTGTTGTAGTGTGAGGCTGGAGAGGTGGCTCAGTGCTTGGAGCACTTGCCTGGCATACGCAAGGACCTGTATTCAAAGCCCAGCACCACATACACAACTAAGTGTGGGAAAATCAAAGACCAGATGAAAAAAATAAAGTTGATTCTCTTTCCTCTCTTTCTTTAAATAAAAAAAAAAAAGATTGTTGAAGTGTGTCTGTGAAAACAGTTTGAAGGACGATACTATACTGTTCTCTTTTAGTCTAAAATACTAATGCTCCACTTTTGAGATATATGACAGATATTTTTAGAGAGGTAACCACATTTACCATTTTACTGACCCGTTTATATCCTAAGTAAGGAGGTTTGACAGAAGAAAGGGAACTGTGAACGCACTTTCAGAACACAATACCTGGCTCGTCCATATAGTAGTAGATGTCCACATCGTTCGACTGCATCACCACGAAACCTTCCCCCATGAGTCTGGGTGGTCTGTAAGAAGCAGGGGGAGGCCAAACCCATTACACCTCCAGAACACAAAAACCTTCAGTTCCCTCGTCAG
>PVKS010010388.1:0-60375 GCA_004027875.1 Aplodontia rufa | reverse complement strand
GGATGGCAGTAGATCGTCCATCTGAGTCAAGATTTAAAAAAATTAGGGTAAATAAGGCAATGGAGAGTTTATCCTTAGGGGATCTGAAGGATGCCCCTGTTCTCCCTTTTTGTTTAAATAACATGGTTTTAAGTATCAGGTGGGCACGTTCAACAATGCCTTGGCCAGTGGGATTGTAAGGAATTCCTGTAATGTGCTGAATGCCGAAACTGGAGCAGAATTGCTTAAAAGTCGTTATAGTAGAGGGAAGGATGCCAAAAACAGATGTAGACATCTTAAGTGCCTTTAAAATAATTTCTGCCATCATATCAGGATAGTTTCATATCACTTTGTTGGAAGAGTAGGACTGATGAACCCATAATAAAGGACCATTTTGCTAGAATACTCCAGTAGGAAGGTTACTGGTAGCTAACATAATCAATGTCAATGGCTTATTTAAATCTATTCTGTCAAGGTGAGCGTTCTCCATAGCTGGTTCCACACAAAGGAGGGCTTTACGGCCTTCAGGAGTGAGCTCTCGTGAAGAGAGAGGATCTAAATCCCCTTTGAGTATGTCAAAGAGAGGAGCCAAAACAGAAGTAGAAACACCAAGATAGGGTCTTAGCCAATTAATGTCTCCCAACAGCTTCTGGAAATCATTCAAGGTTGTTAGGTGATCCACTCTAATAGTAATCTTAGCAGGTTTAACCAATCGAGCATTGATAGTGGATCCCAAGAAATTTTTTACCTCTGTCATTTGTACCTTTTCGGAGGCTATAAGTAGCCTCCAGTGCTCTAATGTTTCTACCATCTCAGAATAACCCTCCTGCAAAACATATCATCTTTATGAGCTATTAATATGTCATCCATATAATGATAGATCAGAAGGTCAGGATATTGTTTTCTCACAGTATCCAGGGCCTTACTTACATAGAGCTGGCACACGGTAGGGCTATTAGCCATACCCTGGTGGAGAACTATCCATTCATATCTACTATTAGGGTAGGCATTATTAGTTGTGGGTACCGAAAAGGAGAATCATATTGTATCCAGATGATGTAACGAAATAGAGAAGAAACAATCTTTTATATCTATTACAATGCAAGGCCAATCTGCAGGGAGAGTTGATAACACAGGAAGTCCTAGTTGAATAGGTCCCATAGGCTCCATGATGGAATTGATTGCCCTCAAATCATGCAGTAATCTCCACTTTCCAGATTTCTTTTTAATGATAAAATTTGGGGTATTATAAGGAGAGGTGGATAGTCTGATATGTCCAGCCTCCAACTGCTCCTGAATCAACTTTTGGGCCGCCTCCAATTTTTCTTTAGAGATGGGCCACTGAGGGACCCAAACAGGAGTCTCAGATGTCCATGTAATTTTTAATGCCTCAGTGGCCCCTGGGAAAAATCCAGGCCTTCCCTATTCTTAATAGGGGAAAGTTTAACAGGTGCTATGATCCCTTGACTATTCTTTCCAAGACCCTGACCCCAAATATGGCCTTGGCTTAACATCATTAGATTAGCCTGAGGACTGCTATATGGAACCTCTGAAGTCAAAAATAAGCCCATAGATTCCATAACATCTCTTCCCCATAAATTTACTGGGAGGTTATCAAGAACATAAGGTTGAAACACACCACCATGACCTTCTTCATCTTTCCATTTTAAGATCTTTGCACTCCTATCAGGATTGGAAGCTGTACCCAATCCTCTGAGAGTCTGAATCGCTTTATCAAGAGGCCAGGCTTTTGGCCAATCTGCAAATCTGATAATACTTTTATCAGCCCCAGTGTCCAACAATCCCTGAAAGCATCTACCCTCTATCATCAAATTCGTCATAGGCCTTTGTTTCAAATCCATGGACAGGAAGGCAACATTAGTGCCAGTGGATCCAAGCCCCTGATCTCCTCTGATGACATCTTTAGAAGGATATTGTTCATGACAGCTGGGTAACACCAGCAATTGTGCTATGCGGTCACCAGGAGATATAGCAGCCACACCTCTAGGTGCCGCTGCAAGTATTTTAATCTCTCCTGTATAATCAGAATCAATAACTCCAGGAGTAATCATAAGCCCCTTCAGCGTGGATGAGCTTTTCCCTAAAACCAATCCCACCGTTCTTTTCGGTAGAGGGCCACTCACGGTGGTAGGCACCCCCATATCTGGTGTCAATATTGCTCTGGAGGAGGCACAGAGGTCCAACCCTGTGCTACCACTTATTTGTCTGATTGGGGCGTCAACGGGAAATGAGTGCGAGGCACTGTCTGAATGGCCCCGTATATTTGTGGGCCCTGAGAGTGAGGGCCCTGTTTCCTGTTATTTGGAAACAATGGAGACAATGGATTTCCATCCTTATCTCTAGTAGATTTGCATTCATTTGTCCAATGGTTCCCCTTTCTGCAATGGCACACGCCCGGGGAAGGACCTTGAGGGCAATTCCTTTTAATATGTCCTGATTGCCCACATTTGTAACAAGGTCCTGTATGAGAACTGGCCCTCCCAGTCTCTCCTCTCAATCCCTGTGTAATGGCAGCAGCCAAAACTTGTCCTTGTATTACTGTTTCATTAATATCTTTGCATGCTTTTAAGTAGGCTGAAAGTTCCTTATTTCTCCATAGTCTTATGGCTTCTTTACACCATTTGTTAGCCTGTTCATAAGCAAGCTGCTTAACCAGGGGCATGGCTTGGTCTACATCCCCAAACACACGGCTAGCTGTTTGCATTAATCTGTCTACAAACAGGGACAGCATTTCTCCACCACTTAGAGGAACGCTCAGAGGGTGGCCATTTTTAGAGGCATTCCATTCTGTTTTAACAGCTCCTTAAGAGGCCGTTCCATTCTGATCCGTGATATTTCTGATCCCATTGTTAATCTTAAGCCCTTCCAAGATAGCTATCACAAAAAAAACACAGAAACCAAATACACAACGATACCACAAACACACAAAGACTTACAACTTGACACAAATTTGTCTACTAAAGGACATCCGACACTGTCTTGCAGCCACTTGCTTAGTCCCGCAGGGAGACTTCTCCATTAGTCCCTCAGGGAGACTCTTCTGTTAGTCCCTCAGGGAGACTCTTCCGTTAGCCTCGAGGTCCCTACTCCTATTCAAACAGGGTCTGCTAGTTAAATTTCAATTTACCATTAATACTTACAATTGGTTTTCACGTTCCCCGTACAGGCCACCATTTGCCACATTCGACCAGCGAAACGGCAATAAACACTCTTGTTGCTTGTGGAGATCTCTCTTTATTCAGGAAGTCAAACGGCTTAAATAGTAAAAGTGAACCAATCCGTAGACTGTTGCTATGAGGAAGAAAACTCTGCCGACTCCTATTGGTTGTCCCTAGGTGGTCAGATGTTGCAAGCACAAGAACCAGGAACAGCAAGAGGTCAGCTGACTTGGTTGGGCCAGCCGCCAGCCACCATCCTAAAGCTGCCTGCGTGGCGTGGCCCCCAGGTGCCGCCTGCCACAGATCACCCCACCCTATCATGAACCACTGATTTCCTTGTTTATTACACATCCAATGAATGCCCAGAGGTAGAAAGCTTCACTAGACCCGAGAGATGCAGCGAGTTGTGAATTCTGTGAGGTCAAGAGCCTTTTGTAAGTTGTTCACTGATGTCACCCCTTGTCTGAAAGTATCTTTTGTATAAAAAAAGAACCATTTGTTGCACAAAAAACATTTGTTGAATAATTGAAGACAGATAAATATGATGAATGCCCTCCTTTCTCTCTCACTAACTATGCTGATGTAATTCTGTGATAAATCCTGTACTTACTAATTCTGTAACCAGTAATTGAAAGTCCAATACTTTTTTTTAGTCAAAATGAGTAGGAAATTTAAACAATGGTCATTTTGATCCTGCACTGTCTTTGGTGTAATAGTTTCCCCAAGCAATGGACTAGAAAATTTGAACTTTCTTTTCTCTTGGAATCTGTTCCTATTGGGCTTTTAAGCATGTAGAGGGAGTTTGAGATTTTCCTGTCCTATTGTTGACCTGAGTAAGTGGGAACCTACTTCAAAATGTCAAAAGCAAACAAACAGAAAACAAAATAAAAATCCTAAAGCCCTCTCCAAAAATCATCAACATAAATACGAATGCACAGCATGTTAGTGAAATTTATTTAAACCTAATTAAGTGCTCCTTGTTGTTTTGATGTCACAGAAATTCAGCTGTAGCCTGTGATGTTTGTGTTTCCTGTCTAGCTAGATGTCTTCTGCAGCAGATTCAACATCCCTACTGACCAGAACTTCTATCAAAAGTTAACATTCTATGTACATTTTGGGAATGAAATTTGAAGGTTCTAGAAATGATGTAGGTGTATATCATGTGGTTAAAGAGAGTTACTTTTGGTCAATTTTGATTTTAAACAATTTACAATTAATGTATTTTCTGAGAGAAAAAAATAATGTAGAATACTTTTTAACTCCTTTAAAATAACCCAATTTGAGCAGCATCCCCTCAATTTTCAGATGAGGTACAGAGGTACAAGGAAGTCTTATAACTTACGCAGTGTCCCAGAGCTGGTAAAAGAAGTCTCAGGATTTGGAGCCAGGAAGTTTGACCCCAGAGAAGGGATCTATAACCAAATACCACTCTGTTCCTCTGAGCAGACTTTGGGTCTGTGATGCATTGTGGCCATTGGAGAGACTAGTGTGAACCCTGTCCCCGTGAGCTGGAGTTAACAATCTGCCTCCTGAGTACCAACATCTCTCTGAGAGTAGCCTAGAGCCTGGCGGGACAGGAGCTCTCTGTGCCAGAACGTTGCATAGTCGATTGTCCCTATTCGCTGCAGGGAAATATATGGGGGATTCCAGGAGTGCAGGCCTCTCCGTAGAAGGAGTTTCATTCCCACATTGCACTTCTCAGAAGGTGTTTAAGTGTCTATGTGGCATTTAGAAAAGAAAAAAGAAAAAGAATAAAATGTTTGATATGGAGAGTGAAGAGAGAAAATGAACACAGATTTAAGTGCGATTTTCCTCCTTTAATCCATGTTGGTAAAGATAACACTTTTTCATTACAGTGATGTGCAAGATAAATCGTCTCTTTCACAAAGTGCACTTTGAGCTGACAAACACACAGTTTTATCATGCTGTGCATTTTCCTGCTAAGTCCCAGTTGTGCATCACATGAAGAGGCGAAAATATTGTTACAGAAGGTGTGATTACACTTATTTGAACCCCAGAATACATTTCAACCAACTATCACTAAAGGACCAATTACATTAGGTCAAATTGCTATTTTACTTATATCCCCAGAAAGATGGAGAGAGGTGATGTCAAGGGTATTCAGGGTGGACAGTTCGTGTGCTTCTGTTGTCTTTAAGAAAATAATACCCAGTTAATTTGTTTCACATATTGCTATTATCTGAAGGTATGTTCATAAAAAATAATTAAATAATAATTAAATGACAATCAAATTTTTATTAGATGAAAATAGTCAATTATAGGCAATATCTTATGGTTAGCCTAAAATTTTGTCTTATTGCATTAAACCAATTATTAACGGTTGGTAAAATGGTCATTTTGTTTGTACATTTGTTTGTGTACCATAACCAGAGTCTGTCATGTAGATCAAATGACTTACATAATCAGAGACTTGATCAGATTTACATACGACTTAATTTGATGGAAATCGTGAAGTAACTTGAATCATTGATAATAGTTATGGTTTTTTGTTAAGGCATTTAGTATTCCACACGAAGCTTTGTAAGTAATTTCATCCTAATAAGATAATCCTCGATTTCCATCACAGTTGGAACTTGGTGCTGTGGCACTGTTTTTTGTTTTATTTTTCTCCTACCACATTATTAACAGAGATTTTTGTCTGAAATATAAACAACAACTAAAACCAAAATTCTTTATCCTTTTAGATTGTTTTAAACAAAACTTCTGATTTGAAGTATCAAGGAGTTTTATGGTCCTGATTCTCTTCTCTACTGGTTTTAATTCCAGTTTTGTATTATTTGTGGAGATTGCCTTTCTTTGTGCAATAGGTCTCTTTAGAAAAAGAGTTTTCCTATTAAATAATAAAATGCTGTTAATTATTAGGCTTATGCTGTCATTTCAAAGATACAATATCTTCATTTCTGTATAAATTTCAAATTGTATATATGGCAATGCCCCTTTAAGATTCCCAAGTGAGGTATTTGATTTTTCTGCTTGTGGGACTGATTGCTGCAGGTGGACAGCCTACAGCTCTCAAATCCCTGAGGAATTGCCCTGGCTATGAAGAGCTGCCTTGCCCAAGCCACCTTCCTCTGCTCCGGGATGGCTCACATCCAGTAATTGACAATATTAATCAGGGTACTCTGGAGAAACAGAATCAAATATATGTATATCAAATACATACATATATACATTTTTTCTGTATTTATTTTTATTATAAATTTTTATATAAATATTTATATTTATTATATGTAGATTTATTATAAGGAATTGATTCATATGAATATGTGATTATAGAGATTGAGAAGTACCACAAGCTGCCATCTATAAGCAGAGATCCAGGAAAGCTCATGGTGTATTTCTGAGGGCTGAGAATTAGAAGCATTAAGGGTAGGGGAAGGTCAATGTTCCAGTTCAAGCAGTTGGATCAAATTAATTCAACCTTGCTCCACATTTTTGTTCCATTCTTGCCTTTAATGGATTGGATGATGCCAGCCCACATGGAGGAGGACATCTATTCTACCCAGTTACTCAGTTTAAATGATAATCTGATCTAGAAACATCCTCACAGACACACCCAGAAATAATGTGTAACCAAATGTCTGGGCAGCCCATGGCTCAGTCAAGTTGACACATGAAATTAATCAATCACACTGATTGATGTGAAGGAATTTTTTGAACCTGAATTTTGTGACCTCTTTCTAAGCATGTCTGAAGGCTACTCTAGCTCAGAACTCCCTGTGGTGCTGGGAACCTGCCCTTGGGCCTTAGCCAGGTGGATGTTTTTTTTGCTTAGTCCTGCTTCCTCCTGAATCCTCCATAAAGTATATTCCAAGGGCAAATTTCATCCAGTTGAAAATCTTTCTGAAGATCTGATTCCTGGGGAACCCTATCTGCAGCAGTATTGTCTCATCCCTTCTGATACCATCTCTTAAAAAGGTATAGCAAATGTTTAAAGGAAGCAACATGTGGTTGTTTTCAGAACTTTTGCTTAATAGTTTGTACCATTAATACTTTAATTAATTTTACCATTCTATTATTATTTAAGAAATTAAATGCTAATTTTCCATATAAATCCTTGAAATATTTATGAACTCTCTTTGAAAGGAGACTTAGGTTCTTGGATTAGGAATTGTTGGGTTAGAAGGAACATGCAAGTAACTTTTCCTATTCTCTCACCTTGAAATTACCCTGCTCACATACAGTCATTTTATTTATTGACATAGGCAGGTGAGCAAATATCACTTTTCAGAATTTAGGATATTTGATAGTATTACACAAAGAATAGTAAATAATGAGTTCTGTTTAAAATCCCATATTTTAGATACAAACAACTATGACATCACTCATTGTGGGCTATGGTGTTTGGCTAAGATTTTTAATAGTGATAATAATGTGCCACCTTTGTATAGAACTTTACCATTTTTAGTTGGATCCCCACAACATCCCTGTAAAAAATTATGAATCTTGTCACAGAGATGAGAAAATTGAGAAATCAGAGACTCATTTAAGGTCACACAACTGAGGACCCATTCTCAATTCTCTAATACCAAGTCTGCTTTCTACCCCACTCTACTATCTCCCTGCACTTTGCAAATGAGAACATATAAAACTTCCATCTCCCAGGCCAGAGATATCAGATCGTTCACCCACAAACCTCAGTTTTCTAAAGAGATAAAAATTCTGAGTTGGCATTGCTTACCAATTTGCCCTTTTATCAATAAGAAATAAATCATGATGTCACCTCACAGATGAATAAACCAAGGCCTAGGAGGGATTCTCACTGATGGCATCCTGATAACTACTTGGGGAGGCAGAGCCCATGTAATGGTAACTTCTATGAATTATCATGGCACATAGTTGATTTTTCACATTCATTTTAAAATAAATATGAACCAATTGTTTCTCTACTTGACTAAGAGGTCTGTGAAAGTCAGCCTGTCTCATTGTTACTTCTCTGTCCTACTAGTTCCTATTCAAGTCTTGCATTTATTCACTCAACAAATATTTATTGAAATCTTTATGTACCAAGCATTGTAATAGGTATGGGGGTATGGTGGTAAATGTGAAAGACAAGGTTCAATAGTTGTGGAATTCTAATCAAGGGAGAAGGAAAAGATAACAAACAACACACTTATTGTGGTTGCTGTAGTGTGAAAGTGAAGTAGAAGACAAGGGACCTTAGGAAACTATTATGAGGACATACATTTACAGAAATAATTGGAAAGTTTTAAAGGTAGACTGGCTGTATGCTGGAGAAGTTTCAGACAGTTCTATAATCTGCATGAGTCCTAAGTATCTTAATTAAGTTCTTAATACTCAACAGAAATACTGTATTTTTTGCAGCTGTCAATTAGATTTACAAAGGACAACCTGCTGGGTTTTTCAAATGAGTCTTTAAATTGCTTTATATTATTCATCAATCATTTGCATCCACTAAACCATTAAGCTACAGGTATAGTCAGGTATGGATGGGCAAAATGATGGGAAAAGTCTAGACTTAGAATGAAATGACTCTGATTTAGAATAGACTGAGAATTCAATAGCTCCTGCTGGCAGTTGATATTGGTGTTTCTCTCTCAACAGAAAGGTGGTGATGGTATCAACTTTATGGTGCTGCCATTAGACACAGTGATGATACAGGAGTGGATAGGAGTGGAAAGAAGCCAGGACTTATGTTGTAGAACAAGCATAAATGTTCAGTTCAACAAATGATCTTCAATTATTGTTAATAATGAAAAGGAGAAAAATTACACAGGCTCCAAGGCTCCAAGGAAACCACACAGTAAATTCTTGAAAACAATTACAAATTCCTTCATACAACATTTTTGTCTAATTGATGTTTTAAAAATTGCTTCTGCCCCCAGAACTGGCTACCCCTTCAGAATAGGGGAGTCAGTATCCCCTGAATTAGGCAGAGTCAGTAATCTTTCAGAGTGAGATATGGAAAAATGGATGCAGTATACAAATTACCCTTTGATGAAGGGCAACTTTTCTTCTTTCCACCCACCCTAGGAAGTTAGAGCATAATAGGGTTTCTTTAAAAAGTTGAATATAAATCTTGAGTATTATATGGAAAACATATCTTTGATTAGGACTGAGTATTTGGCTGAATTCCATTGTGTTTTTAAATGAAATTCTAATAGTACGCAATGAGCCCTTATTTGTATGAGGTCACGGGATTATTTGTGGGATAACTTGTTTGTCACTTATTCAAGGTTTCAGTGTATATGCTGTTAATTTTCATTGTTATCCAGTTTTACACTCCTGTCTGCCTCTTGTTATGTGCACATCATTCAGTTATCTGCCTGGGACTCGCAATCTTTTGAATACCTCTAGCTCCTGAAGCACAGTAGCCCATGAGTGTTTGGGAATGGATTAGCTGCCTGACTGTTTGACTGATATGAAGATAGAAAGTGTTTGTGAGTTGTAGGGCTAAGGAAAGCACCCTAATCTTCTCACTCCAATTGCTTGAGAAATAATCAGTCTAAACTTAATAAGATATCCGTAAGGTACCCAACAACAGTATGCCTTGTGCAGCAGGTTCTCTGTAATTATTTGTTCAGCTGAAATAAATTAATTGTATAGCGTCTTTTTCCAGGAAAACACAAACTGACCAATCTAACAAATATAAGGTGAGGAAAATGAATAGCAAATAGTGAAATGGATTTAGACTGTGTATCAATCCAGTCTAACTAATTCAGCTTTTTATGAACAACAGTGGCCAATAGGTCCTTAGTGAATAAATCAGTCAGTGAGTTCAGATATAACTACAGGTCTGCATTGCCTGTTTGTTTCATTTAAAATAGTCATAATAAAATTTTTCCAACTTTCATTTCTGCTGGCTCTGGAGTCAGAGTCGTAGCCGCAGAACGATTTTCAGGATATCACAGTTCCTTAATGGGGTGCTTAAGTAACTACGGCAATTTAATTAAAAGGGCAATCATATTTTGAAACAGCTATTGTTCCCTGGAGAGTGTTAAAGTTTTGGTGTTGCATTTCTGCAGTTACTTAATGTTTCCACTCACCCTGTTTTTGAATTTTCAAAGAAACTGTACATAGTTTTCAACATACCTCTAGATTTTGCTCCAGAATTTTTCTCAAAATATGCCATCCTCCCTCCCAGGCTCATTCCATAGCTCCCTCCAAAGCATCTCCATCAGTCACCTTTCCGATTATTGATTTAAGTATCAATTACATTATGTAGTAGCACCTGACAAAATAATAATTGGATTTCCCTTTTCTCTCATTAGCTCCAGACCCACTTTTTCAGTTTGATATTCCATATGATGACTGCCTGCCTTAAACCGAAACACTGCTTTTCTCCTCCATGTGCCTGCTCATCCTCTTATGTTTCTTCTTTGTTTAATGATGTCAGGACATAAGGATCACAAAGGCCAGATTATTGGAGTCGTAGTTAGTAGTTTCCCATAGCCTCACTACTTCCGTCAAACCAATATAAACCCCACTGATTCTACATCAGGAGTTGTACCTGAACTCTGTCTGCTCCTCTCCAGCCCTAGTAGCCGGTGTTGCCTGTCACCATTTCCCTCTACCTACTCTAACCACCTCCTCATTGCCCCCTGCTCTTTCAAGTCTGGTTTGCCAATTGTATCTGCACTCTTCACTCATTTTTTCTCCAGGAAACACAGTGTTCACATTTAAGATGTTTTACTATGGGCCACTCAAGAGTGGATGAAATAGAAACGGAGTGGAAGTTAAGCACGTCCCTCACACCTCCCACAGCCCACAGCACCATGCGCATTCCGGCCCCTGTCCACCTCTCATTTTTTTCTCACACTGCTCTTCACTCCTTAACTCTGCTGGCTCTTTCCTGCCCTTTCCCACACTGTTCTCTATCATTCTTTTAACCTATTGATCTCAACTATATTATATCACTTTAATATAACTTTTCATGAATATTCATCAATCTAAATTAAGTCCCCTTGCTTCACCTTATAGGGCTTTTCTTAGTTCATAATCATTTGGTAATTGTTATAATTTTTGTTTGCATTAAACCTGATTTATCCATAATGTTCCCAAGCTCTATGAAGGCAGAGGCCATGTCCACTTTATTCACCATTGCATGCATGGCCCTCACATAGTACCAGGCAAATATCTGGATACTCCATAAATATTTCCTGAAGGAATGCATTAATCACCCTGTTAATGGTATGATAGCTCACTGCAGGCAGCAGCATGGATGTATATTTGCTTTTTAAAATCCAGCTCTTTCATGTATTTTTGTTATTCCTCCCACTGTGTTCTCTCTTTTTTTTTTTTAAAGAGAGAGGGACAGTGAGAGAGAGAGAGAAAGGGAAATCAATTTTATTTAGTTTTTCATGTGGCCTCAGTTGCTCTGCTTTGTTGTGTACATGGGGCTGGGGTTTGAACCCGCGTCCTTGTGCTTACCAGGCAAGCGCCTTAACCGCTGAGCCACCACTCCAGCCCCTCCACTGTGTTCTCATTGCGTAGTTTTCTCTGTTAATTCTATGCTGTACCATATATTCCAAGATTACTTATTGGAATGCTTATCTCTCATAGTGGTTGGTATCTCCAATGTTAAGTCCAGTACATCTCATATAATGGCATCCAATAGTGATTGGGTGACTAAATATATTGTCAGTTGTTCGGAAATAAAAATGCCTTTGCCACTGGAGCAATGCTATAAATAGTGATTTAATTCTCAACTGACTCAAAGCCTGTTTAAATCATAATGCAATTGAAACCTAGTCCTAATATTGCTTTCTTCTTTTCCAGTATAAGAATATGTTCTCTCTGTGCTCCACTGCACTGGAGAAACCTTTCTTCTACACCAGCCCAGAGAAAGAGAGGTTTTCTAAAATTTTATTTTGACCTCTTATCAACCTAGATAAGGAGACCCAAAGAAGAGTTTCTTCTTTTTCTCCTTTTTTTCTTCCTTTCCTTTTCTCCCTACCTTCCCCTCTGAGCTCTCTCCCTTCATTCCTCCCACCTTCTCTTCCAGTAAGATGGGATTTCTGCCATTTTGATTTTCAAGTGGTCTCTGGGACTTGTCCTTTTTCTCAGAGAGCCTTGGAGACTACTTCTCTCCCAACACATCATTACACTGATGGATGAGAATCTTATTGCAATACTATTAGCAATAAAATGAAATTAATTTTAAATGAGGTCTACTAATAAATAAAAGTAGCAAAAGGACCTTGATACTTAATAGGGATCTCACATGTAAAATATACTCAAGACTTTTTATTAAATCAGTCAGTTGTCCTTTGGATTATGTTAAATAAATCTAAATAGCCCTTCTCCTTTCCACTCCTCAACCTTCATCACACATCATATATACACGTTGGTTTTTGTATATACATCCACAAAAATAATTTTTAAAATTGGGAAAAAACCCAAACTCATGTATGATTTAGTAATTGATGCCCCTTATTTGATTCATATATCATAGCGTACGTGATTATTTGTATAAGTAAGAATGAAATGCTTTGAGAAACAGTATTTATACTTAATAATGTGGTTTTATAAAGTAGTTGGCTTCATTAAGTTTTAAGTAAATAAATGCTGTTTCTGAATTTTTTTTTTCTCAATAGGTGGCGTTTGCATTGCTCAGTCACAAAAAATCCCACGTGAACCAAGACCTGGAGAATTTGAAAAAATTATCAAACGCCTGCTAGAAACGCCTAATGCTCGAGCAGTGATCATGTTTGCCAATGAGGATGACATCAGGTGATGATCACTTTTCTTTTGTATGAAGAATTAGATTTGTGCCCTATATCCTGTTCCTACATATTTCATGTGTCATGTAAAACTTGTGAGATTTCACTGGAATTGCCAAGTTCTCCTGCCTTCTGCTGCAGACAACAGGCTTCTAGTTTCTACATTTTTTTAGTAAATGTATGTATGTATGTATGTATATATACATACATACATACATATATTTGTGCTTTTCCCAGAATTAAATGATTGCATAAGTATTATTAGGCTTCCTGGGTGATTAAAGAGTAAGACACATTGTTAATTCCTCCTCTAGATGCTTCCCTATAATCCTCCCTTTCCCTTCCCTCCCACCAACTCCCCCTCCATCCCACTACAAACACACACATCTGTGATTCCTTTAGATTTTGTGTTGCTTTGACTTTGGTGAATCCAGTACATGTGCTTAACTACCTTTCACTTAAGCTTGGATTTTGCTCTAGCTTCCATAAATGAGGGAAAACATTTGCCCTCCCTTTGTCAAATATCAGATGTTTAAAGATGCGTGGGATTGTCTCAGAGCCTTCTGTTCTATTCCGTTGGTCTTCATGCCTATTTTGATACAGGTACCATTCTATTTTTGTTACTACAGCTCTATAGTATAATTTTGGATTTGGTATTTTGAATCCACCTGTTTCATCTTTCTTGCTTGGTAATGTTTTGATTATTCTGGGTTTCTTGTCATTCCAAATGAATTTGAGATTTGCTTTGTCTATATATGTAAAGAATGGCATTTATATCTTGATAGGTATTGCATTGAATCTGTATAGTGCTTTTGGCAGAATGACCACTTTAATTATATTAATTCTGCCTAACCAAGAACATGGAGCACCTTGCCATCTTTTCAAGTCTCCTTCAATTTCTTTTGTCAGTCTTTGATAATTTTCATTGTAGAGGTCTTTTACTTCCCTTGTTAGATTAATTCCCAAGTATTTTATTCTTTTTGAGGATATTATGAATGGGACTAATTTCCTGATTTATTCTTCTGCCCTATTATTGTTAGAGTATAGAAAAGCTATTGATTTATAGATGTTGATGTTGTAGCCTGCCGCTTTACTAAATCTATGAACTCAAGCATTTTTCTGGTGCAGTTTATTGGGTCTTCCAGATACAGGATCACGTCATCAGCAAAAAAGGGATAGTTTAACTTCTTTTCTTCCTTTTCTTATCCCTTTGATTTCCTTCTCTTGCCTAATTGCTCTGGCTGGGGTCCTGAGGACTATATTAAATAAAAGTGTTGAGAACTGAGAACTGGTAGCCTTGTCTTGTTCCCAAATTTAGTGGAAAAGCTTTCAGCTTTTCTCCTTTTAGTATTATAGTAGCTTGTAAGTTTCTCATATATGGCCTTCACATGATTAAGAAACATTCCTTTGATCCATATCTTCTCCAGAGTTTTGATTGTAAATGGGTGCTGGATTTTTATCGAAGGCCTTTTCTGCAAAATTGATCATATGATTTTTGACCTTAATTCTGTTTAAGGTCACATTTATTAATTTGCATATGTTGAACCAGCCTTGCACCCCTGGAATGAAGTCCACTTCATTGTGATGAATTATTTTTTTGATGTGTTTTTGAATGCAATTTGCTAGAACTTTATTAAGGATTTTTGCATCATTAGGGATATTGGTCTGTAGTTTTCTTCTTTTGAGATGTCTTTGTTGGGTTTTGGTATCTGAGTTATAGTTGCCTCATAAAAAGTGTATGGGAGAGTTCCCTCCTTTTCAATTTCTTGGAATAGCTTAATAAAGAGAGGTGTTAGCTCCTCCTCATAGGTGTGGTAAAACCCAGTGGGGAATCAATCAGGTCCTGGACTTTTCTTCTTTGGAAGGCTTTTAATTGCTACATGGATTCCAGTGCTTATTATTGAGCTGTTTAGTATTTCAATATCATCCTACATCAATTTGGAAAGTTACATTTGTCTAGAGTTTTGTCCGTGTCTTCCAATTTATCTGATTTAGAGGAGTATAGTTATTCAAAATAGGTTCTGAGAATCCTTTGGATTTCCATGGGGTCAGTAGTGATTGCTCCATTTTCATTGGTGATTTTGTTGATTTGCTTCATTTTCCCACTCCTTTAGTGAGAAAGGCTAGGGGTTAGTCAATTTTAGTGTTTTGAAAAACCACCTCTTTGTTTCATTGATTTTTCTTCTTTTGTTTTTGTTTGTTTGTTTGTTTTTTGATATTATTGATTTCAGCTCTGATCTTGATTATTTCCTGTCTTCTGCTGGCTTTGGGAGTAAATTGTTTCTTCTTTCATAGGGATTTGAGGTGGAGCATTAGCTTATTTATTCATGAACTCTCCTGATTTTTAATATAGCACTCAGTGCTATGAATGCTCCTCTTAAAAATGCTGTCATGGTGTCCCAGAGGTTTCTACATTCTATGTCTCTATTCTCATTTGCTTCCAGGAATACTTTAATATCTTAATTTCTGCTCTCCTGTCTTCTGGGATCCATTCTTATTTAATAGGGTATTATTCAATCTCCATGCATACATGTATTTTCTGTTATAATTCTTGCTGTTAATTACCAGAATCATGGCATCATTGTCTGATAGGATACATGGAATAATTTCTACTATTTTATATTTGCTGAGTGAAGTAGAATGTGATATATTCTGGAGAAGGAACCATGTGCTCCTGAGAAGAAGGTAAATTCATCCAATTTTGGGTGAAATATTCTATAAATGTCTGTTAAGTCCATTTTATTGATGGAATTGTTTAGGCTGGAGGTCTTTTTATTGTTTTATTTTTGCTTTGATGATTTCTGTATTGGTGATAGAGGAATATTAAAGACTCCAAGCATTATCGGGTTAGGGTCCATAAATATTTTTATGTCCTGGAATATTTTTTTCACATACTTGAGAGTGTTGGTGTTTAGAACATAGATATTTACTATTTTTATATCTTTCTGATATATTTTTCCCTTTACTATGATGTTGTGGCCTTCTTTATCTCTACTGATTAAGTTTTGGTTGAAATCTACTTTGTTGGATATAAGTATTGTAACACCAGCTTGCTTTCTTGGGCCATAAGCCTGGTAGATTTTTTTCCATCCTTACCCTTAGTTTGTGGATGTCTTTGGCTATAAATGGGTTTCCTGTAAGCAGCATATTGTTGGATTATAGTTTTTGGTCCAATCTGCTGATCTGTTTTTTGATTGGTGCATTGAAACCATTCAAATTCAGTATTAAGATAGTTATTTGGTTGTCATATGTAGTCATTATGTTTTATTAGTGAGTTCTTTCTTCCTTGGTTGTCTTTTGATAGCTTGTAGTTTTGTTGAATTTCCTCAGTGGGTTTGGAGGATTTTTTTCTCTTTCTTCTCTGGAGTTTATTTTTGAGAATTCTTTGTAAAGCTGTTTTGTTGTTGTGTTGTTGTTGTTCATGAATGCTTCAAATTTCACCTTATCATGAAATATTATTTCCCCATCAAATTTGAAACTGAGTTTTGCTAGGTACAGGATTTTTTTTTTAAAGAGAGAGGGACAGTGAGAGAGAGAGAATCAATTTTATTTAATTGTCCATGTGGCCTTCATTGCTCCGAGACTTGGTTGTGTACATGGTGCTGGGGTTTGAACTTGCGTACTTATGCATGCCAGGCAACTATCATAACCACTGAGCCACCACTTCAGCCCTGGGTATAGTATTCTTGACTAAAGGTTGTGGTCTTTCAGTGATTGAAATATGTCCTTTTCGTATCTTCTTGCTTTTGGGGTCTGAGTTGAAAAGTCAGAGGTGACCTTATTAGATTGCCTCTGAATGTGATTTGCCATTTCTCTTATAGCTTTTAATATTCTTTCCTTGATTTCTCTGTTATACATTTTGAATATGATGTGTCTTAGCTTCTCTTTTCATTAGGCCTATTAAGTGTCCTATATGCTTTCTAGATAAGCATATCTGATTCTATTTAATATGGGAAAATTTTTCTAGAAGTATGCTTAATGCTATTCCTTTGCATTTTTATTTCTTCTTGTATCCCAATTACTCTTAAATTATTACTTCTGATTTTGTCCCAGACGTTTTGAAAATTCTCCTCATGCTTTGTGAGTTTTTTTCTTTTTTGCTATCCATGCATTCAAGTTTACTCAGCTTGTCCTCATTGTTGGAAATTCTTTATTCAAGAGCTAAGGTTCTGTTTTTTATAGAAGTTAGTCTATTGTTAAATTGTTCCTCTGATGTGATTGAAGATTTACTGTTACTTCCTATTTCATATGTCTGTTTCTTTGATGATAGAGTTTTTCATCTCTTGAGTTTTCTCACCTAGTCCCCTCCTTAAATCATCTTTTAGTTCATTGTTCCTTTTAGTAATCTGATTGTTGATAATTTTTTTTAGTTTTTCATCCGGTTCCCTGTCTGTGGGCTCCTTAGTAGGCGAGTTGTGGGTTTGAGGGAAACCTTTCCTAGTTTGAGTCTTCAGTTATGAAGAACTTCTTTTGTACCTGTGATTTGAGGTTCTCTGTGGGGAAGTAAGGCAGGGCTTTAGGTGCTTCTTCCCTGTAGGTCACAAGGTTGGGTCAGACACCACTCTTCTGATGACCATCTTCTTCTCACAGCTGCTTCTGCATGGAGCCTCCTTTTGCTGTACCTTTTGGATCTAGGGTCCAGGGGGTGGTTCTGGAACCTGTTGGGGGGGGGTGGCAGCCTGCTCAATTGAAGCTTGCATTGGAGGTGCATTGCTGGATTCTAGGGCCCCAGATGCATGGGGCAGGCCTGTTCAGGCTTGCCTGGGTACCACAATTTGGCCTCAGCTCCTTGGTGTGGGTACAGGCCCAATATATCTGGACCTGTGAGTATGTGCTGCAGTTGGGCAACTCTGGGCTGGGGTGCTCAAGGGTATCCTGTGTGCCTGGCTTGCCAGGCCCAGGACCAGAGGCCCAGGCTAGAGCATTTGCTGGGTGGGGGCAGTTCCGGGGGGTGGTAGGTACACCAGAGACTTGGGCCAGTGTTGGCTGGATGGGGGCTGGTCTGGGTAGGGGTTCTGTTTGGGACTGTCTTTGGTACCTGCTAGGCCCAGAACCAAAGGCTGGGGCTGTCATGTCAGCTGGGTGGGGACTGCTCCAAGTTGGCGGTACCCAGAGACCTTGGCTGGAGTGTCAGCTGGGTGGGGGTTGCTCTGGGTCTAGTTTCCACATTTTAAATTCCTCTGGAGTAAAGCCTGGGACTGAGTGAGATGAATCAAATGAGGAGATAGTCAGAGCTATGGGAATGAGGTTAGGGGTTAAGGCTAGTTAGCATGTGCTGGCACTGCCTCTGCTATGCTTTTGTTAGAAGATGGTAAGTCACAGACAGAATGATTGACTAATTTTTTAATAATGACCTCCTGAGTATATTTAGCTTCATCAAACTGGTTGCCTTAGTCAGTTTTCTGTTGTTATAACTGCATACAAGAGACTGAGTAAGTTATAAAGAAAAAGGTTTCTTTAGTTTATGGTTCTTGAAGTCCAAGAGGATGGCACCAGCATCTGTGTGGCAACTGGTGTGGGCCTTCCTGCTGAGTCATGACATGGGGGGAGGTCATTATGTAGCAAGACAGAGCTGCTTCTTATAAAGCCCCTAATGCCATCATGGGAACCATACCCTGATGGGATCTCCTAAGCCTGATTACCTCCCCAAAACTACCTTTAAATCATTAACATACAACTTTGGATATTAAGATTTTAATACTTGAAATTTGGGGGACACATTAAAACCATAGCACTGGTCTTGTAATACTTATAAGGGTAGTCTTTTTTGATAAAAGTTGTGTTTGTTTCTTTTTATTCCTAAAGGAGGATATTGGAAGCAGCAAAAAAATTAAACCAAAGTGGACATTTTCTCTGGATTGGCTCAGATAGCTGGGGATCCAAAATAGCACCTGTCTATCAGCAGGAGGAGATTGCAGAAGGGGCTGTGACAATTTTGCCCAAAAGAGCATCAATTGATGGTAAGAATGCACCACAGAGCATGTGTTTCATTCCAATTGAATCAAAACACAAAGGCAAAGCCAGAGTCTTGGAATATAGTGAAATGCACAAATTATTGATGACTCTGAATAGAATGTTTAATTCTCAGGGCAGAATCATCAATACAGAACCTTCACAGATACAGTAGCCATGAGATTGTTTTCTAACAAATAAATAGTACCTGTTAGATTTTTTTCTTTAAGAAACACACACACACACACACACACCAGTACCTACTGGATTTATTTTCTTTCAGAAAGAGAACTAGTTATCTTGAATATTTCCATGATGTTGCTAATCATACTTTAAGTTCGCATTTATGAGGGTTACAGCATGTTGGAGGGAAATTTCTTGGTTTATTAAAAGAAAAAAGATACAAGGTGGTAGTTTGACCCTATGGATAAATAAATGCAACAGGAAAGATTTGGAACATTCCTGAAAGACAGTCTGTCTCCCCAGTATATTTCCAAATGGTCTCGACTGTAACTGAAATTCTACTTTCATCATTATCCTTGGAGGAAAGCATTATTTTCAGATGGTCTGCCTTCAGTGAGATGGTTGCCTGACCAACTAACACTTCAGCACACTTAACTGTGACTCAGATCACATTAGCACTGATTGCCTTATTGAAGTAGCTGAATATGGAATATGTAGGAGAGATAAATTTTGAAATGGCAAACATCTAGGAAATTCTGGAAAATTGATCCTTGCTAGAAGAGAGAGCGAGCGACAGAGAGAAAGGGAGAGAGAGAGAGAGAGAGAGAGAGAGAGAGAGCAAGGAAGGAAGGAAGGAAGGAAAGAAGGAAAGAAAGAAGGAAGGAAACAATATAAAAAGTCTGAGAGTTGGGTTTGGAATATTGGTGTTCCGCACAAGGCCATGGGCTACAGCCCCTGGGAGGTACAGACCAGAGGGAGAGGTTGTTAGGATGATACCGACTGCAGGCTTTTCTGCTGTACTAATCCCTAGAGTCAAGGTGCTAAGGGTGGGAATGAAGATATTGTCCACTGATCCTCCTTGGTTTTTGCCATAAGGGATCCCTTATTTCTGGGCTACTAGTTCTCCCTCATTTGTCACGTACATATATAAAAAATTTTCATGCATTGATCATAGCATAATAGCTATTTAAACATTCTGACAATATTTTAAACTTTGATTTTGAAAAAAATATCAAAAAGTGTACATTTCTTCTTTCGAACAGGGTTTGATCGCTATTTTAGAAGTCGAACTCTTGCTAACAATCGAAGAAATGTGTGGTTTGCAGAATTTTGGGAGGAGAATTTTGGATGCAAGTTAGGATCACATGGAAAAAGGAATAGTCATATAAAGAAATGCACAGGTAGGTAGCCACTTAAATATTTTCCTTCATGCATTTGTTTTAGCATTACCTGGAAAATAATTTTTTTCTGTGTGAATGATGATGAGGGTATCTTCTGCTCCCTCGAGACTCTGTTATCATTTCTCAGCAAGGCTGAGTATGCACTGATCATCCGGCAAGCTCAGGTTTGCTCACAGGTTCTTGCTGTTATCAGCAAGGGTTTAGTGAACATATCCATGTGTGGAGCACGTTAAGTAACATTTATTAAGTGTCTACTTTGGGAAAGCACTTTATTGAGTTTGATGGGATATAGACAAATAAGGAAGATGTGATATTGTTCTCTAGGAGTTGAAAATGTAGTGAGGATGATTGATCATAGAAGTTGCTATAGGAGTGGTTTTCCACTGTTTCCATCCACGCCCCCTATGAGTCTTTTACTTTGTGTCTAAGCATAGCAGCTGTATATAGCAGATGTTTTGACAGTTTACTTTCTATTGCTTATATTTAAAAATAATAATAACATTGTCCAATTGTTAATGATACAATGAAACTGCATTTAATTGTAGATACATGATTGTGTACCTAGAAGCAACTACGAGATTTTAAGAATTACTTAGCACTATTGTAGTAAATTTAGCAAGGTTACAGATACAAGATCAGTTAAAACATCTATCTATAACAAAGCACATTGAAAATGATAAAGAATACTATTTATAGCAGGATGAAATCACATTAAACGTTAGGGATAAATGTAACAAAGATGCATAAATCTTCTACACTAAAAACTACAAAACTTGCACATGTGTTTTATTAAATCATACTCTCCTTTACCTTACCCCTCACTGGCATGTTTTGAGATGTCTTTTCCCTCCACCTTGTTTCCTTTGGAAATGACTGTTCAAATAAAAGAGATCATATGCTAAATGCAAGAGCAGAGGTAGAATCAGAGAGAAGATGAAGATGTGAAATAGGTGTCACTCTGAAGGAATCGGACTCCAGGCTTCCTGTATGACGCATTCCCTTGTTCAGGAACAGGGGTAAATAAAGACGCAAGATTCCTGCTCATGGGTATTGCCTTTGAATGTGAGGAGACAGATACTAAATATGAAAACTTGTAAATGAACAGATACTTCCAGATGCTCAGATGTGCTTGGAAGAGAGGAAACAGAGTAAACATGAAAAGGGGACTGCATGGAACTGGGAGAGAGGTGGCAATCAGTGTGATCCAAGGATGACTGGCCTAGGAGCTGACAGTTGAGACTTTTTTGTTACTATGTGACATTGTCAGCCTTGTGAAGACATGGCATTTTAGGATCCAGGGTCAGAATGAGTTTCTTATTCAAAGGACAAACAAACAAATAAACAAAAAAAAAAACCCCAATTCAGAAAGCTGGAGTGAGAGTGGGTCATGATTGAAAGGGAGATTGATGACAGATGAAGCTAAAGAAATAGGTCATGAATGATCTTGAAGGTTTTTTTCCTAGAAGTTCCAGAGTTGAGGAATTTGGGCCTTATCCTACCTATAAGACAAAATGTCTTGGGACTTTTCATCCAGAGAATTGCTCAGGTACCTGAACAATATATAAATATTTCATATGTTTTAAAAATAGTTTCAATAAGCTATTTCTGGCAGAAGTATGAGGAAGATTGGAGTTCAGGGGAGAAAAAGGAGCAGGTCAGGAAGGACTCATGCAGCAGTCCTGGTGATGGGCGATCATTCCTATAGGAGAGTGGGTGTGGTGTGGGACCCAAGGACACATACTCTAGTAGGGAGTCTTTATGGTAGGTACATGATGGGTGGTTAGCATTGGGGTGGTGATGGTAAGGGTTGGTGATTTTGAACATTAAATTTCTACCAGGGAAGTCTTGGAAAATGGTGATGTAATCAATTAATAGAGAAAACAGCTGAATGAACAGCAAATGTTTAGGAACTAACTTGGATTTGGTTCTCACTCAGCCCTGTGGAACTGTCCAGCAGGTGGCAGCAGAAAGTCTGCTACCCTATAAAGAGTTCACTAAAAATTCAAATTAGGAAGTAGATAGACTTGGAGATTAAACAAGGGCATTTCCATAGAGGTCTCAGAATAGATTGGAAATGATAAAAGAAGACTCAAAGATAGGAGCCAGAAAAACAAAACAAAACAAAACAGAATTGGTGGGACTGTGATGAAACCTCTGAACAATGGAATTTGGTTAGGGAAAAAATACACACAAATATATACAAAATCAGAGAGGAGATTCCCATGATCACATGGTAAATTTAGACTTAGGTATTAAGGAAATTCAGGAAAATATAGGATTGTAAATTCAAAATTGTAAACTCTGGAGTTTTGTGGAGGAAGTATTTGATAAGAAATATTTGGGAAAATATGTCCAAGATGAGGGAGAAGGTTAAGGGCATGGAGGTGTGGAAATAGCAAAGAGGTTCCACTTTTTGGAGAAGAGGATGCAGATTAGGGAATAATGGGAAATAAAGAGAGGCACATTTGTAGAGGCTTTGAAAGGAGAGTTTAACCAAAGAGGAATATGTGTTTCTCACTGAGACTATTTTTGTACTAAGTTCAGACCAGTTTTGTTTGGTCCTCTACAAGTTCAAAGCCTATTGTTTACAATGTAGTAATGAAACCATACCAGTTCATGACGTGGATGAACTAATATATATGTATGAATGAACTCAAGTATGCGTATATGTTACTATCAGAAGTTAGTTATTAAACAATCATGTAACTTTTAATAGACTATTTGCAGAATAACCAGTTTATCCAAACTCATATTTTCTAAGAAATTGAGGTATATAACCATCTATTTAGCATATGTAGACTGGCACATACTGGATACTTATTTAAGGCACAAATATTGAACTGGTTTGTGGTAGGATCCAGATTTGGTAGTCGGTCTGTTTCAGATCCCTTTGATTTATTTGGGTGCCACTGTAATTGTAACAATTTGCCCAATTAGAATTATTTCTAGTGCAATGAAAACAGTGTTTATAGCAAGTGCTAGGGCAAATGCACTGTTAGGGAACTGGGTCAGTAAACAGATCTTCATGCAAATTCCATTGTGGGGGATACTGAAATAACTTGTTCCTGGGTAGAAAATAAATAAATAATGAAAAGTTCTAACTTATTTGTTTTATTGGTGCATTAAAGTTGTATAGGGAAGGGAGGGATAAGGGAGGGTAATTGGGGGGGCACTCCTGGGGATAATTGCGATATCCAGAATATTTACACATTTTATACACATTTTATATTATTTTGTTAAAATCTTGTAAGGTTGTTAAAAAAAATAACTAAATTAATTAATTAATAAAAAAAGTTGTATACAGTGATGGGATTTGTTGTTATATATTCTTAATACACACAATATAACAATATAAGTCGGTCAATATCCACCCCCTAGAGCTATCCTCTTCCCTCCTCCTATCATCTGGTCCCTTGCTTTTGCTGATTGCCCTTTGATACTGATTATGTGGGAAAAGTATATTATGAGTGAAAAGTATATTTTCCCCTCTCCCCTTAATTCCCACTTTTCTCACTAGTTCTGTCCTCTCCTCCTACCTTTTGCTTTCTCTGTTGTACTAGGCTTCCTTTAGTTCTTCTATAATTTTTATTTGAATGGTTTTTAAAATTTAATTTTTTAAATAACACATGAAATTTTTCCCAGTGGCAAGGGAAGGATTTTTGTGCTCCAAATTACCATCCTACTGATCTTTCATCTCTGTTAGGGGGAAAGGGGAAATGATTTAGCATGTTAGTGGTCAAACATACTTAAGTGAAAAAAATATGGTAGTGTCCTGAGTTTGAAAAGTGTTATAATTTTCAAATTATAATTGCTACTTGGGTTAAAAAAGTCCATGTTTAACCACTTGCCACTGAGAAAAAGGAGCTCTCTGGGAACAAGAAATATACCAGGACTTTTCCCTCTGCATTTGGAGCATCATCTGTGGGGTGTAGGGGTTGAGCAGGATTTTACATTAAGTCTCTGCAATCTGTGATTGTACTTATTTGCATCCATTGGGGGCGATGCTGGCAATATATTTACATGGCTAAGAGAGAGCTTCCCAGCAGGGTAGGGCTTCTGTCTTATTAATTTTGGAGAGACGGAACATCTTCAAGCAGTGAGGAGCATCCTCTTCCTAACATTAATTCGGTTCAGACAGTTTTCTGAGATGACTTACCCCCCTAGAATCTCAGGAAAGCTTTCAGAAAGATGTGATTGTACTGCTAACTTTTGATATGCTGGCCAAATTCCAGGTGAGGTAATTCCTACCATCCACTTAGCTATTTATGTAGTTATTATTGCTTCTGAGAGCTGCTGAGTTCTGAAAGCTACCAAGACTTAATCCTACTTAAAATTCCCTTTGTCTTTCTCAAGAAGAGAAAACCGGCTCTTTTATACTTGTTATCAGTGGTGCCGGGTGTTATTTAATAGATGTTTATCTGACCTACCCCTCCTCCTCCCTCTCTCATTTTATCCTCAGCTTTAATGCCTTTCCATTCCCCCAAACTGACACCTTCAGACTCCCTTGAGAATTGTATCTTCACCATCTCCTGTCATTACACATTTTCTGCACACCTGTTTCCCTAGGCAGGCCTCTGCCTTGGCTGCTCCTGCACTGTTCCCCTTCATAACCACCTTTTTTTCTCTTTCCTATCTTTTATCTCTCTGGCAATGGAGAATTTTTCTTCAGAGGTATCACCTGACACACACACTGTCTTTCTCTCTCTCTTTAAATCTTTATCCTCCTCATTTTCTCAGAATAAGTTTTTTAAATTCATTTTTTATTAGTGGATTATAGTGTACATAATGATGGGATTTGTTGTCACATATTCATAGATGCACACAATACAGCAATACCATTTGGTCAATATCTGCCTCCCCTCTGCCACCATACTGCCTCCCTCCTCCTGTCCCCTGATCCCTTGCATCTCTTCTGGG
Organism: Aplodontia rufa; assembly: GCA_004027875.1. NCBI lineage: Eukaryota > Metazoa > Chordata > Mammalia > Rodentia > Aplodontiidae > Aplodontia > Aplodontia rufa. The sequence continues at coordinate 35,280 of PVKS010010388.1, read as the reverse complement.
TCCTATATTTTTTCTAAAACATGCAAGTACAGTGACATATAAATGCTTGGAGTGCACTTTGCTTTATTTCAGTTGCAACATTTCCTCTTCTCCTCCCTTCCTATTCTTTCATATTTTTGACAAGAGGACTAAACATTTACATTTCTGTAAAGGCATTAATACAGTTTGTTGAAATACCTTATGTAGTATCTTGCAACTCTATCTCATAAATATTAACATATTGCATAGTTGTTCTATGGTTCTAATCCATGAGTTTACCTTTTCCCCAAGCCTGGGTTTAGCTTCAGCCTCCACAAATGAGGGAAAACATTTCACCCTTGAATTTCTGGGTTTGAATTACTTTCCTCAGCATGATTTCTTCCATTGCCATCCATTTACCTGCAATGGATGCAATATCATTGTTTCTAATAGCTCAGTAGAACTCCACTGCTTTTGGATCCATTCGTACAGTGAGGGACATCTGGGTTGGTTCCATAATTTAGGTATTGTAAATTGAACTGCTGTGAACATTGATTTTGCTGTGTCACTGTAATGTGCTGATTCTAACTCCTCTGGGAAAATACCCAGAAGAGGGATAGCTGGGTCATATAGTGGCTCCAACCCTAATTTTTTGAGGAGTCTCCTCACTGTGTTCCAGAGTGCTGTACAAGTCTGCAGTTCCACCAACAGTGTGCTAGTGTTCCTATCTCCCCACAACCCCTCCAGCATTTGTTATTGTTTGTATTCTTCATCTTTGCCAGTCTGACTGGAGTGAGGTGAAATCTTAAGGTAGTTTTGATTTACATTTCTCTGATTACCAGTGCTTTAGAACACTTTCTCATGTATTCATTGGCTTGCTCAATTTCCTATGTTGAGAAGTTTCTGTTTAGCTTTCTGGCCTATTTATTGATTGGACTGTTTGTGCTTTTGTTACTGAGCTTTTTGTGTTCTTTGTAAATTTTGGATATTCGTCCCCCATCAGAGGGATCACAGGCCATGACTCTCTCCCATTCTGTAAGTTGTCTCTTGACTGTTTTGACTATTTCCTTGGCTGTACAGAAACTTATTAGTTTAATGGCATCCCAATCACTGATTTTTTTACTGCAGTTCTTTTACATTAGGAGTCTTGTTGAGGAAGTCATTGCCAACTCCTATATGCTGAAGTGTTGGCCCTAATTTTTTTTCTAGCAGTTGTATGGTGGCTGGTTTAATACCTAATTCCTTGATCCATTTAGATTTGATTGTTGTTCAAGGTGAGAGATAAGGACCTAATTTGAATTTTCTGCGAGTGGCTGTCCAGTTTGTCCAGCTCCATTTGTTGAATAGGCTGTTATATTTTGACCCCTTTTGTCAAAGATTGGATATTTAAAGATTTGTGGGTTAGTCTTAGTATCTTCTATTCTATTCTATTGGTCTTCATGTCTATTTTGATACCAGTACCATGCTGTTTTTATTTTTATTATTTTTTATTAGATGATATAGAGTTACAATTGAGGGGGAAACATTATCAAATATTCAAGAACGAATGTATATATGCTGCATTATCTACGCCTAATGCCATGTCATGGATGCCCTGCTTACCATGCTGTTTTTAATACTACAGCTCTACAGTATAATTTTAGATCTGGTATTGCAAAATCAACTATTTCATCTGTTTTGCTTAGTAATGTTTTGCCTATTCTGGGTTTCTTAATATTCCAAATGAATTTGAGAATTTCTTATTTATATCTGTGAAGAATGACATTGGAATATAGATAGGGATTGCATTGAATCTGTATAGTTCTTTTGGCAGGATGACCATTTTAATTATATTAATTCTGCCTAACCAAGAGCATGGAACGTATTTCCATCTTCTCAGGTCTTCTGTAATTTTTTTCGGTGTTCAATAATTTTCATTGTAGAGGTCTTTTACTTCCTGTGTTAGATTATTTCCCAAGTATTTTATTCTTTTTGAGGCTATTGTGAATGGGACCACTTTCCTGATTTATTCTTCTGCCCTATTATTGTTAGTGTATAGGAAAGCTATTGATTTATAGATGTTGATGTTGTAACCTGCCCATTTACTAAATCTGTCTATGAGCTCAAGCAGTTTTCTGGTGGAATTTATTGGGTCTTCCAGATACAGGATCACGTCATTAGCAAAAAAAAAAAAAAAAAAAAAAAAGATAATTTGACTTTCCCTCTTCCTATTGTTAATCCCTTTGATTTCCTTCTCTTGCTTGATTGCCCTTTCTAGGGTCTAGAGGACTATATTGAATAAAAGTGTTGAGAACTAGCAGCCTTGTCTTGTTCTTGAGTTTAGTGGAAATGCTTTCAACTTTTCTCCCTTTAGTATTATACTAGCTGAGAGTTTGGCATATATAGCCTTCACAAAGTTAAATTCCTTTTGATCCCTATTTTCTCTAGAGTTTTGAGCATAAATGGATGCTGGATTTTTTCTTTGTCCTTAATTCTTTTTAAGTGATGAATCACATTGATTGATTTGTGTATGGTAAACCAGGTTTCTGTACCTGGAATGAAGCCCACTTGATCATGATGAATTATCTTCTTGATGTATTTTTGAATGTGGTTTCCAAGAATTTTATTCAGGAATTTACATCAGTGTTCATTGGGGATATTTGTTCTGTAGTTTTCTTTTTCTTTTTTTTATGTATCTTTGTTTGGTTTTGGTCTCAGAGTTATGGTAGCTTCCTAAAAGTGTTTGGTGGAGTTGTCTGTTTTTCAGTTTCTTGGAATAGATTCATAAGGAGAGGTGTTAGCTCTTCAAAGCTGTGGTAAAACTCCACAGAGAATCCATCAGGTCCTGGGCTTTTCTTACTGGGAATACTTTTAATTGCTGTATGGATTTTGTTGCCTGTTATCAGGCTATTTAGAATTTTAATTTCATCCCTTGTCAATTTTGGGATCTTGTACATGTCTAGAAATATGTTCATGTTTTTCAGATTATCTGATTTAGAGGAGTACAGTTTTTCAAATATGTTCTGATAATCTGTTTGATTTCAGTGGGGTCAATGGTGATCACCCCGTTTTTGTTGGTGATTTTGTTGATTTGCTTTTATTCTCTCCTTCTTTTAGTTAGATTAGCTAGGGATCTGTCAATTTGATTTATTTTTTTCGAAGACCAACTCTTTGTTTTGTCAATTCATGTTTTTTTCTTCTCAATTTTATTGATTTCAGTTTTGATCTTAACACTTTCCTATCTTCTGCTGGCTTTGGGATTAGACTGCTCTTCATTTTGTAGAGATTTGAGTTCGAGCATAAGCTTGTTTGTTTAGCATCTCTCCTGATTCTTAATGTGGATGCTCGGTGCTATAAATTTTCCCCTTAAGAATGCTTTCATGCTGTCCCAGAGATTTCAATATGTTGTGTTTCAATCTCATTCTTTTCCAAGAATTCCTTAATTTCTGTTCTCATGTCTTCTTGGATCCATTCTTCATTTAATAGGGTGTTATTCAATCTTCATGCACATGTATATTTTCTGCTATTTTTTTTGCTATTAATTATTAGGGTCATGGCATCCTAGTCTGATAGGATACATGGGATAATATCTACTTTTTTATATTTGGTGAGATTTCCTTTGTGAAAAAGAATGTGATCCATTTTGGAGAAGGATCCATGTGCTGCTGAGAAGAAAGTATGCTCTGCCAATTTGGGGTGGAATATTCTGTAGATAGTCTGTTAAGTTTGCTTGATTTATAGTGTTGTGTAGACTGGTGATATCTTTATTGGTTTTTGTTTTTTGTTTTTTGGTTTTTTTTTTTTTTGCTTTGATGATCTGTCTATTGGTGATAGAGGAGTGTTAAAGTCTCCCAGTACTATTGTGTTGAGGTCCACAAGTGGCTTTATATCTTGAAGTATTTTTTCCCATAGTTGGGGGTGTTGGTGTTGGAGAGTATGTATTTATTATGGTTATATCTTACTGTTGTATTGTTCCCTTTACTAGGATGTAGTGGCCTACTTTATCTCTTCTGAATAATTTATGTTTGAAATCCACTTTGTCAGATATAAGAATTGCAACTCCAGCTTTCTTTCTTGAGCCATATGCCTGGTAGGTATTTTTCCATCCTTTCACCCACTATCTGTGAGTGTTACTGGCTTCGGCGGGGAGGGGTTCTGTACACAGCATATTGTTGGATTTTGTTTTTTGATCCAACCTGCTAGTCTGTGTCTTTTGATTGGTGTGTTGAGACCATTCACATTCAGTGTTAGAATAGTTATGTGGTTGCAGTTCATAGTCATTGTGTTTTGTTAAGTTCTGTACTATATTGATAGTCTATTGATAGCATGTACCTTTATTGAATTTTCTGTTTGTGGGTTTTGAGGAATGTTTGATTGTTCTTCTATCTGGAGTTTCTCTTTGAGGATTCTTTGTAATGCTGTCTTTCTGTTCATGAATGCTCCAATTTTGTTCGTATCATCAGAAGTTCTTATTTCCCCCTCAAATTTGAAGCTGAGTTTTGCTGGGCATAGTATTCTTGGCTACATATTGTATTCATTCAGGCATTGAAAGATCTCCTCCCCCCTCAATTGTATCTCTATATACTTCTAATAAAAAAAATAAAAGAAAGATCTCCTTCCATGATCTTCGTGCTTCTAGAGTTTGAGCTGAAAAGTCAGATGTGATTCTTATTGGTTTGTCTGTGAATGTGATTTGGTATTTCTCTCTTGCCACTTTCAATATTCTTTCCTTGATTTCCCTGTTGTACATTTGAATATGATGTGTCTTGGTGAGCTTTTTGTTTGATTAGGCCTATTGGGTGTCCTATAAGCTTCCTGGATGAGCATATGTGGCTCTATTCTTATATGGGAAAAAATTCTTGAACTATTTCATTGAGAATGTTCCTTATCCCATTTGTTATGTTTCTATTTCTTCCTGTATCACAAATACTTTTAGATTGTTTCTTCTCATTTCATCCCAGACATTTTAAAAATTCTGTTCATGTTCTGTGAGTTTGTTTTTCTTTTTTTTTTTTTTATCCATGTACTGAAGCTTGCTCAGCCTGTCCTTATTGTCAGAAGTTCTTTCTTCAAGAACTGAGGTTCTTTTTTCTATAGAAGTTAATCTATCATTAAATTCTTCCATGGTTCCTCTCATGTCATTGACTGCAGATTTTAGCTGTTTTTTTTTTGAGATGTCTATTTCTTTGATAATAGAGTTTTTCATCTCTTGAGTTTTCTCACTTAGTCTCTGCATTATATCTTCTTTTAGCTATTTGTTCCTTTTAGTAATCAGATCATCAATGATGTTTTCAGCTGGGTTCCTACCTGTGGCATCCTTTTAAGGGGAGTTGTGGTTTTGAGGTGAACCTTTCCTGGTTTGATTCTTCATTTTTGAAGAGCTTCTTCTGGATCTGTGAATTAAGATTTCCTGTGGGGAAGGTAGGCAGTTCTCCAGGTGGTTTTTTCTTGCAAGTCAAAGGGTCGGATCAGTCATCACTGTCTTCCAGATGCTACTTCTGCCTGTGTCCTCATTTTGCTCCACCTTTTGGTTCTAGGCTCAGTGTTGCAGATCTGAACCTGGGTTGTCCTGGCACCTTCCAGGCCTAGAGCAGAAGAAGCCTGGGCCAGGGGATGCTTCAGGCACAGATGCCCCTCTGTTCTGTCCTGGGCATGTACTGTGGTCCATACCAGAAGGGGACTGGTCTGGTCCTTCAGCTGGGCAGGGATTGCTTCAGAAGGAAGTCCTACCAGTGGTGTCCTGAGTGCCTGCTGGCCAGGACCAAAAGAAGCCCAAACTGGCAAGGGGCATCAGGTAGGCTGGGGCTGCTACAGGTGGGGATCCTCCTCCAGTGGATCCTGAGCTTGTGCTGGGGCCCTGACCAAAAGAGGCCTGTCTGGGTCTGTTTTTCAGCTGGGCAGGGGTTGCTCTGGGCCCAGGGTCCTACTAGTGGTTCCTGAGGACCTGCCAGCTGAGACCAAAAGAGACCCCAGGTAGGCATGTTGGGTTTCAGGTCAGTGGGGGCTGTTCCTGGTGGGGATCCTCCTTCTTTTGGTCCTACTGGGGCTGCTCTGGACAGGGTTCCTACCTGTGATGTCCTGAGTACCTGCTGGCTGGGACTCAAAGAGACCCAGACAAGATGTGAGGTATCAGGTAGGCAGGGGCTGCTCCAGGCAGGGATCTTCCTCTGGTGGATCCTGGGCTTGTGCTGAGGCCTGGAACAAAAGAGGTCTTCCTGGGCCAGTTTTTCAACTAGGTGGGGGTTGTCACCTGACTCTCATTTACTGTCATTACTATTTCTTATCTTCTTTTATGAGGATGAGGTAGTGAACATTGCAGGGACCTGAGTATGTGAGGGTGAGCTCTCATCTTAAAGACTGGTTGCCCCTGGGCTCACATTGTATCTCCACCATGAATTGTAAATAGCTTTGCCCTTATCAAAACAACAACCCTCTGCAAACCTAGTCAATCCAATTAGTCCCATATACTACCTTAGAACCTCTTTTTGTTTTGCTCCTCCATTCATCCATTCCTCCATCCATCTGTCCCTGCCTCCATCCATCCATCCATTCATCATCCATTCATTTACTGATTCATTTAAATAGCTTGCCAGGTGCCAGGCAGTGTGCTGCGCCTATGGAGACAAATAACAGGCCTCCCTTGTTCAAGGAGCTCAGGAAGACATGAACACTGTCCCGTTGAATTTGAAATGCTTTTCTCATCTGTTGTGTTTTTATCCCTGGCTAGAAGACTGGGGCACTGCAGCTTACCCTGCATACAGCTGACACTCAGATACTAAATGGTGGTGAGCATATGCCACACGAAATGGCCTATTGATTCTTATTTATGATGATAGAAATAGAGGTAATGGAAAAAGCAATGCATAAATATGTTTCTTCCCACAAACAAGCAATTTTGTCAGTGAACCAAATAGCAGGCTCAATAATTAGCTCTTGCAAAGGCCTGTCAGTTTATTTTCTACTGTCGGAGTAACTAGGTGACTCTTCAGGTGTAGCTACCTCTCAGCAGTCCTCTGTTTGCTTTGGAAGGCATGTAAGGTGGAATTTGTCCCCTATTCACCCAGGACTCATAGATACCCTGTGAGTGAATTGGGTAGTTACAAGGGGATAGATTTCCACAATTTGATGTGGTAATTTAGAATGAAAGGAAATCAAGATAATCTTCCCTGAATTAAAATGTGTTCTGGCATTCCCATTTGTCTGCTTGCCTAGAGTAAAACTGTTGGAGAAAATGTCTTCATATTAGCACTCTGAGATAGCCATTGGCCCATATGCTACTGTTCCTGGCAAATAAAATAGCAAAAAACCCAGAATGACTTATTTATGCCATTTCTGGGATTCTATATTGAATTTCAATAAGGGCATCTGAGATGACAAAATACGCATTGATTTCAGGCATACAGATTTAGAGCTGAGATGTATAATCAAAATCATTCTCTAATCTTCTAGTTGAAGAAACTAGAAACCAGAGAAATGAATTAATAAAAAAAAGTCACCATGTTAGTCTCATAGCTGCAACTAGAATCCTGCTCTTATGCTGCTTTATGTATGATACAATGTGTTGCAGAATTTGAAAATCACCAGCTATAAAGCAAAACAAAAACAAGACATTGGTTTGTTCCCTAATCTTATAAAACAGAGTAAATATTTTAATATTCTTCATATTGATTTTCAATTATATATGTGATTTTTGCCTGGAATACCATAAACCTTTTTATCCAGTTCTCTGCTTCGCAGCCATTTATAAGGGTATATGTAAAATTACATTAAGGGGAAAAAATAGGAAGAGCTATCAATTTTAATCTTCTGTAGATTTTAGTGACACTGAATTACAGCAATTCACTTTGCAAAATTTTATCTAGATCATGCATTTGTTCAATCCCTTAAAGAAAAAAAATCCCATCCTTTTTAATAAAGCAGTTTGGGAAAAACTATAATGTATAGCAGCATTTCTAAAACTTTAGTGTACTCACAAATCACCCAAGAACCTTGTTAAAATTCAGATTTTGATTTTGTAGGTCTGGGTGAAGCATTCTATATTTCTGACCAGTTCCCAGGTGACCTGGATACCAATAGCTTTGGACCACACTTCAGTAAAAGGGGATTTGAGAGTTAGCCTACAGCAATAGCAATAATGCCTGAAGCCTAATTAGCAGAATAAATATTCACCTGTGCTAAGGATTACTGATAAACTCAAGGTGTCTTAGAGAGGATCATCTAAATAAGACTTTAAATCATCAAGTGTGAACTCTGCAATCAGTAGCCTATGTTTTATATATTATTTCCAATAAGTATTTAGAACAGTAAAGTGTATGTATAGTAATATATATTGGTGTGAATGTAGTGTGTGTGTGTAACTGTGCCATGTGTTCTCATTAGGGAATTTGAAAGTGGGAAGCTTAATTACTAAATTTAAAGAAATGTACACAGGTGCAGCTGTATCTCCAAAATCTGAAAAACAGATTGCAAAGTTTCCTGGGTCAATAACCAAAAATATTCTGAAAAGTTTATAAACTGAACTTTCAATCATAAATGCACATAGAGTAAGTGAGTTAAAGGCCCACAGAGATCATGGAGCTCAATTCTTCCATTTTTCAGAAAAAGGAATTGAGTCCCATCTGTCCAGGTGAATTTTCTAAACCCCTTCAGCCATGTGAAGGTGATGGTAGGACTGAAATCTGATATTTTTTTAAGGATTGTTAATTTTTTTTTATTGGTTCAATGCCATCTTACATAATGAAGGGATTTATTGCTTCACTTTCATACACTGAAATCTGATTTGATGCTTAATTCTTTCCTTGCTTCCTTCTTGCTTGGAAGGCTCTTCCCAGCACTGAGCACTTATCTGTTCCACCCCTTTTCCTGGGAGAGTGGCCTGCATGACTCCTCATGGCCATCCAAGGCTGTTTTCCTTCCTTGTGAATTTCCCTGACTATTAAGGAGGTCAAATTGATATTCTTGATGTAGGAGTACTAATTCTGCTAGAATCAAGGAAGCAATTAAGATGAGCTTCAAGGTTACACAAACTTTCATATTTTTCAGACAATAACTTAAAATAAAAAATGCCCATCCTTCAGAACAAAAAATAAATTTAGGAATCTTGGAATTCCTTTCTGTAAAGCCCACATTAGATGCTGGCATTAGCATGGTTGAGTGGGAGTTGAAAGTACCTGGGATAGTGTCCAGAAAATTACACTGAAGGACTCAGAAATTAAAAGAGAATACAGGCAATCACATACCAGTTAGGCATTTCTCAGAATTTGTCATTTGAAGCACCACAGTGAGGCCTGGATCAGTTATGATAACAGAAGAGATTAGAAAAGTGCAGAAACTAAAGAAATTGACTTTCTGTCGATGGTTCAATATTAGTTGAGAGAACCAATTTACTTTATTTTTTTAATTTTTAAAAAAAATTTTAAATTTTTTATTGGGAGATTTATTATTGAACAAACATACAAATTTTTAACAAAATAATATAAAATGTGTATAGATTCTGGATATTAAAATTACCCCCAGGAGTGCCCCCGTAGTTACCCACCCTTATCCCTCCCTTCCCCTTCCCACAATATCTCTAAAAAAGGATTATGTTGTATAACATTACACCTTATCTGGATTTAACACATGATAATAGACCAACTTTCAAACTGGCCAGGGTCTAGATCCAGCCTCCACAGAAGAGTGGAGACAGTCTACCCTTGGTTCTCTGGGTTAAGCTGATTTTACTCAGCATAATTTCTTCCATAGCCATCCATTTACCTTCAAAGACTGCAATATCATTGTTTCTAATTGCTGTGTAGAATTCCATGGTATAAATGAACCACAGTTTTTGGATCCATTCATCCAGTGAGGGATATCTGGGTTGTTTCCATAATCGAGCAATAGTAAATTGAGCTGCTATGAACTTAGATATTTCTGTGTCACTGTAATGAGCTGATTCTATATCCCCCAGAAAGATACCCAGGAGTAGAATAGGAGGATCGTATGGTGGGCTCATCCCTAGTTTTTTGAGGATTCTCCACACTGTTTTCCAGAGGGGCTGTACCAGTCTGCAGCTCCACCAACAGTGTGTTAGTGTCCCTATCTCTCCACATCCCCTCCAGCATCTATTATTGTTTATTTTTTTCATTTTTGCCATTCTGACTGGTGTAAGGTGATATCTTAATGTGGTTTTCATTTGCATTTCTCTGATTACTAGTGATTTGGAGCACTTTCTCATGTATTCATTGGCTTGATCAATGTCCTCTGGTGAGAAGTTTCTTTTTAGCTCTTTGGCCCATTTATTAATTGGGTTGTTTGTGTTTTTGTAGTTGATATTTTTGAGGATTTTGTAGATTCTGGATATGAGTCCCCTGTCAGAGGAATCATAGCCCATGATTCTCTCCATTTCTGTAGGAAATCTCTTGACTCTTATGATTGTTTCCTTGGCGGTGCAAAAGCTTTTTAGCTTTATGGCATCCCATTCACTGATTTTTGACTTTACTTCCTTCACTTTAAGAGACATGTTGAGAAAGTGTTTGCCTACTCCCAAATGCTGAAGTGTTGGACCTACTTTGTCTTCTATCAATTACAAGGTAGCTGGTTTAATTCCTAGCTCCTTGATCCATTTTGAGTTGATTCTCATGCAAGGAGAGAGCTATGGGTCTAATTTCAACTTTCTGCAAGTGGTTGTCCAGTTTGTCCAACACCATTTGTTGAAGAGGCTGTCCTCTCTCCATGTAATATTTTGTCCCTCTTTGTAAAAAATCAGATGTTTAAAGATTTGAGGGTTTGTTTCAGGGTCTTCTGTTCTATTCCATTGGTCTTCTTTCCTACTTGATACCATTACCATGTTGTCTTTGTTACTACAGCTCTATAGTATAGTTTTAATTCTGGTATAGCGAAACCGCCTGTTTCATCTTTCTTGCTTAGTAGTGTTTTGGCAATTCTAGGTTTTTTATTGTTCCAAATGAATTTGAGAATTGCTTTTTCTATGTCAGTAAAGAATGACATAGGTATCTTTATGGGGATAGCATTAAATCTGTATAAAGCTTTCGGTAGAATAGCCATTTTTATTATATTAATTCTGCCTAACCAAGAGCATGGGGCATTTTTCCATCTTCTTAAGTTGCCTTGTATTTCATTCTTCAATGACCGATAATTTTCGTTGAAGAGATCTTTGATTTCCCTTGTAAGGTTAATTCCCAAGTATTTTATTTTTTTCAAAGATATTTTGAATGGGACTGATCTCCTGACTTCTTCATCGGTCCTATTATTATTAGTGTATAGGAAAGCTATTGATTTATGTGTGTTGATCTTGTATCCTGCCACTTTACTAAATCTGTTTATGAGTTCAAGCAGTTTACTGATGGTGTTTTTTGGATCTTCCAGATACAGGATCATGTCATCAGCAAAAAGAGAGAGTTTGATTTCCTCTCTTCCTATTTTTATGCCTTTGATTTCTTTCTCTTGCCTAATTGCTCCAGCTAGGGTCTCAAGAACAATATTGAATAAAAGTGGTGAGAGCAGACAGCCTTGTCTTGTTCCAGATTTTAGTGGAAATGCTTTCAGCTTTTCTCCATTTAGTATTATGCTAGCTGAGGGTTTAGCATATATTGCCTTTACATAGTTCAGAAATTATCCTTTGAACCCTATCTTCTCTAGAGTTTTGAACATAAAAGGGTGCTGGATTTTATCAAAGGCCTTTTCTGCATCCATTGCGATGGTCAAATGGTTTTTGTCCTTGATTCTATTTAAGTGGTGAATTATGTTAATTGTTTTGCGTATGTTGAACCAGCCCTGCATACCTGGGATGATGCCCTCTTGATCATGATGGATTATCTTCTTTATAAGTTTTTGAATATGGGTTGCTAGTATTTTGTTAAGGATTTTTGCATCTAAGTTCATCAGGGATATTGGTCTGTAGTTTTCTTTTTTTGATGTATCCTTGTCGAGTTTTGGTATCAGAGTTATGGTTGCTTCATAAAAAGTGGATGGGAGCATTCCCTCCTTTTCAATTTCTTGAAATAACTTAATAAGGAGAGGTGTTAGTTCCTCCTCAAAAGTGTGGTAAAAATCATCGGGGAAGCCATCAGGTCCTGGGCTTTTCTTCTTTAGTAGACTTCCTTGTTTATTTATTTATTATTATTAAGAGTACATAGAGATACAAATGAGAGGGAAACATTATCAAACCATCAATAACCAATGTATATATACATAGTTATCCAGGGGTAATGCCAAAACATGGATGACCACCTTGGGTTTCACCTGTTGTAGTTTCCCCCAGAAGAACTCTTGCATAAAGTGGGTATCTCGTGGAGGAATAACATCTGCTTCTGAGATGGTTCCCCTATATTCCCACTCTCCAGTATCCTAGGAGATCTTCAAATACCCTCCCCCCACCTCCTCCCCCTCCCTACGCCTCCAAGTATCCTAGGGAGCCATCCCCCTATTATGCTGACAGTCATACAATTTGAGGTTATTATTAGCTTAGCCGTTTAACCTACTGCTTCCCCCATGTAATCTAGCTTCCACAGATGAGAGAAACCATTCGGCCCTTGAGTCTCTGAGATTGGGATACTTCACTTAGCATAATTCTTTAGTACACTTTTTATTGTGATACGGATTTCACTGCCTGTGATTGGGCTATTTAGGAATTCATTATCATCCTGAGTCAATTTTGGAATGTTGTATGTGTCAAAAAATTTATCCGTTTCCTCCAAATTATCAGTTTTGGAGGAGTCTAGGTTTTCAAAATATCATCTTATACTTTGCTGGATTTCCATGGGGTCAGTGGTGATCACTCCCTTTTCATTGGAGATTTTATTGATTTGCTTCATTTCTCTCCTTCTCTTGGTTAGATTTGCTAGAGGTCTATCTATCTTGTTTATTTTTTCAAAGTACCAGCTCTTTGTTTCATCAATTCTTTTTATTGTTTTTTTTGTTCTCAATTTCATTGGTTTCAGCTCTGATCTTGATAATTTCCTGTCTTCTGCTGGCTTTGGGGGTAGATTGTTCTTCCTTTTGAATGGCTTTGAGATGAAGCATGAGCTTATTTATTTGTGATCTCTCTTCATTTTTAATGTGGGCACTCAGTGCTATAAATTTTCCCCTTAGGAAAGCTTTCATGCTGTCCCAGAGGTTTCGATATGTTGTGTCTTCATTTTCATTCTCTTCCAAGAATTTTTGGATTACTTCTCTCATGTCGTCTTGGACCCATTCTTCATTTAATAGAGTATTATTCAACCTCCATGAATATGTGTGTTTTCTGTTATGATTATTACTGTTGATTGCTAGGGTCATCGCATTGTGGTCTGAAAGGACACATGGGATAATGTCTACTTTTTTATATTTGCTGAGATTATCTTTATGAACCAGAATATGATATATTTTGGAAAAGGATCCATGTGCTGCAGAGAAGAAGATGTGTTCTGCTAACTTGGGATGGAAAATTCTATATATGTCTATTAATTCCATTTGGTTTATGGAGTTATTTAGGCTGGTGATTTCTTTATTGATTTTTTTGTTTTGATGATCTAATTGTGACAGCAGAGTGTTGAAGTCTCCCAGTACAATTGTGTTGTGATGAACAAGTGTTTTGATGTCATAAGTAAATTATTCACTTAGTTGGGTGCACTGTTGTTTGGAGAGTAAATATTAACTATGGTTATTTCTTCCTGTTGAAGGGAGAACCAATTTATTAAAACCAAGCCAAACCAACACTCAAAAACAGTATATATCAATGACTTGATATTAGAATAATTTAATGTCTTTTCTTACCCCCATGAAGTGCTAAGCAAATAAATACGAGGTGCTGGTTATTTGTACTATAAAAGAAATGCTTATTTTTAGTATCTTTAAACCCAAATGAAATATGAGGGAATCCCATAGATACTATGATTTGTTGAACTAAAATAGAATTACCCCCAAAATTGTAGAAACATATCTAAACAAAAAAAGGATCGGCTGAACAAAGAATTGGATACATTAAGACAAAGGAGACCAAGAATAAAGTATGGTCTGTGTTTAGTAAGGCTAATTGAGAAAACCTACTGGAGGGTCTTGATTAATTTTTGGTTACTTATGACATTTGGTAAATTCTGCATTGTGTGAAATATCTCCTGTCAAGAAGAGTGTGCTTTGTGAAGGCAACAGTGAGAAAAATGAAGCAATTAGTCTGTAGGTTGCTCACAGACAGGGGCTGTTTCTTCAGGACTTAGGACATGTTTATCGCTATGTCTTTTTTTTAAGAGAGATGGACAGTGAAAGAGAAAAAGAAAGAATCAATTTTGTTTATTTTTTCATCTGGTTTGTGTTGTTCTGATACTTTGTTGTGTATGTGGTGCTGGGGTTTGAACTATGTCTTCGTGTATGCCAGTCAAGTGCTGTAACCACCGAGCCTCATTATGTGCTTTAAATTAATCAATTGACTCTAATCCTCATTATATCTTTTAAATTAATTAATTATTTGTCAATAATGATGGCCATTTGATAAAATTCAACACCACTTATGCTCAAAACTCTGAGGAAGATAGGGATCAAAGGAAGATATTTTAATTTTGTAAGAGCCATTTATGTCAAAACCATAGCCAACATTATGCAGAAAGCATTACCACTGAATTCAGGAACAAGACAAGAATGTCAACTTTCACCACTCTTATTCAATATAATCCTTGAAATCCTAGCCAAAGCGATCAGACAAGAGAAGGAAATCAAAAGAATTCAAGTAAGAAAAGAGGAAGTCAAGCTATCTCTATTTGCTGATGACATGGTCCTATACCAAGCAGACCCAAAAAGCTCTATCAGAAGACTTCTAAAGTTTATAAATTAATTCAGCAAAGTGGCTAGGTATAAGATCAACACTTATAAATCAATAGCTTTCCTATACTCCAGCAACAGTACTGCTGAAGAAGAAATCAGGAGATCTGTCTCATTCACAATATCCTCAAAAAGAACAAGATACTTGGGCATCAATCTAACAAAGGATATAAAGGACCTTTACAATGAAAACTACTGAACATTAAAAAAAGAAATTGCAGAAGACCTGAGTAGATGGAAAAACATTCCATATTCTTGGTTAGGTAGAATCAATATAATTAAAATGGCCATTCTGCCAAAAGCCTTATGTAGATTCAATGCAATCCCCATCAAGATACCAATGACATTCTTCACAGATATAGAAAAAGCAATTCTAAAATTCATTTGGAATAACAGAAGACCCAGAATAGCCAAAACATTACTAAGCAAGAAAGAAAGCAGGAGGTGTTACAATAGCTGACCTGAAACTACAGTGTAGGGCAATAGTAACAAAAAACAGCCTGGTATTGGTATCAAAACCATAAAGACCCATTTGGAAGAGAATAGAAGATACTGAGACTAACCTTCAAATCTTTAACCATCTGATATTTGATAAAGAGGGCAAAAACATAGTGTGGAAAAAGGACAGCCTATTTAACAAATGGTGCTGAGTGAACTGGATAGTCATATGCAGACAACTGAAATTAGATATTTATCTCTCACCCTGCACAAGAATCAAATTGAAATGGATCAAATAAATGGAAATTAAACCAGGCACTATATAATTGCTAGAAATAAAATTGGATCAACACTCCACGACATGAGTGTTGGCACCACCTTCCTTAACAAGACTACCATAGCGCAAGAATTAAAGCCAAGAATAAATGAGTGGGATGCCATTAAACTAAGTATCAAGAGTGTTGAGAGAAAACCTACAGAATGGGAGAAAATCTTTGCCTGCTACACCTCGGACAGAGGGCTAATATCCAAAATATACAAAGAACTCAAAAAACTAAACACCAAAACCACAAATAATCTAATCAATAAATGGGCTAGGGCGCTTAATAGAAACTTCTCAATGGAGGAAGTCTAAAAAGTCCATCAAAATATGAGAAAATACTCTACATCAGTAGAAATCAGAGAAATAACAGATACTGGAGGAGTTGTGGGAAGAATGGAACACTATCACACTGTTGGTAGGACTGTAGGCTTGCACAGCCACTCTGGAAAGCAGTGTGGAGATACCTCAAAAAGCTAGGGTGGGGGTGGCAGAATTAATATAATAAAAATGGCCATTCTACCAAAAGCTTTATATAGATTTAATTCTATCCGTATAAAGATACCTTTGTCGTTCTTTAAAGACATAGAAAAAGCAATTCTCAAATTCATTTGGAACAACAAGAAACCAAGAATTGCCAAAGCACTACTAAGCAAGAAGGATGAAACAGGCGGTTTTGCCATTCCAGATCTAAAACTATACTATAGAGCCATAGTAACAAAGACAGCATGGTACTGGTATCAAGACAGGGAAGAAGACCAATGGAATAGAATAGAAGACCCCGAAACTAATCCTCAAATCTTTAAACATCTGATTTTTGACAAAGGGGGACAAAATATTACATGGAGAAGTGACAGCCTCTTCAACAAATGGTGCTGGAAAACTGGTCTTCCACCTGCAGAAAGTTGAAATTAGACCCATATCTTTCTCCTTGCACAAGAATCAAATCAAAATGGATCAAGGAGCTTGGTATTAAACCAGCTACATTGCAACTGATAGAAGACAAAATTGGTCCAACACTTCAACATTTGGGAGTAGGCAAAGACTTTCTCAACAGGTCTCCAAAAGTGAAGTAAGTAAAGTCAAAAATCAGTGAATGGGATGCCATAAAGCTAAAAAGCTTTTGTACTGCCAAGGAAACAATCAAAAGAGTCAAGAGATTTCCTACAGAAATGGAGAGAATCATGGACTATGATTCCTCAGACAAGGGTCTCATATCCAGAATCTATAAAATCCTCAAAAATCTCAACTACAAAAGCACCAACAGCCCAATTGATAAATGGGCCAAAGAGCTAAATAGAGACTTCTCACCAGAGGACATTGATCAAGCCAATGAATACATGAGAAAGTGCTCCAAATCACTAGTAATCAGAGAAATGCAAATGAAAACCACATTAAGATATCACCTTACACCAGTCAGAAAGGCAAAGATGAAGAAAATAAACAATAATAGATGCTGGAGGGGCTGTGGAGAGATAGGCATACTAACACACTGTTGGTGGAGCTGCAGACTGGTTATAGCCCCTCTGGAAAGCAGTATGGAGAATCCTCAAAAAATTAGGAATGAGTCCACCATATGACCCTGCTATTCCACTCCTGGGTATCTTTCCAGGGGACTTAGAATCAGCACATTACAGTAACACAGCAATATCGATGTTCATAGCAGCACAATTTACTATTGCTAGGCTATGGAAAGAACCCCGATGTCCCTCACTGCAAGAATGGATCCAAAAACTGTGGTAAATTTATACCATGGAATATTACACAGCAATTAGAAACAATGATATTGCAGCCTTCGAAGGTAAATGGATGGCTGTGGAAGAGATCATGATGAGTAAAATCAGCTTAACCCAGAGATCTAAGGGTCGATTGTCTCCACTCATCTGTGGAGGTGGGGACTAGACCCTGGACAATGAGAAAGTTGGTCTATTATCATGTGTTAAATCCAGATAAGATGTAATGCTTTACAACCTAATACTTTTTTTAGAGATATAGTAGGAAGGGGAAGGGTGGGATAAGGGAGGGTAATTGGGGGGGCCCTCCTGGGGATAATTGCAATATCGAGAATATATACACATTTTATATTAAAAAAAAAAGAAGCTAGGGTGGAACCACGTTATGACCCAACTATTCCACTCCTTGATATTTTCCAAAAGAGCTAGAATTGGCATATTGCAGAGATACAGTTTCATCAATGTTTATAGCAGCTATAATATTTATAGCAGTTTGCTATAGCTAAACTATGGAACCAGTCCAGATGTCCATCACTGAATGAGTGGATTCAAAAACTGTGGTACATATATACAGTGGAATTCTACTCTGCTATTAGAGAGAATGATATCATGGCATTGGCAGCAAAATGGATGGAGATGGAAAAAGACATGCTGAGGGAAATAGTCCAAACTCAGAGACTCAAGGGCCAAATGTTTTCTCTCTTATGTGAAAGCTAGAATAATCTAAGACAGATTGAAAGTTAGCTAAGCTAAATAAGAATCTCAACATAGGTGAATTTTTACATAAACAGGGGGAAATATAACTATAATGCTGGGGGGAGAAGGGAGGGGGACAGCGAGAGGAAAGAGGGATATCAATGCAGCTGGAGGGAGGGAGTAGGGGGGTTATCAATGCATTTGGGAACCCTTGACTTCCATGAGAAGCCCAACTGGGGGTAAAGTAGGGGAAACATAGGAACAGGGAGTAGTCACAGTGGGGAGACCATGGACTACCATCAGCCTTAACTTTCTTTGTCAACATGCATACTTTCATGAATGTGTAACAATGATTCCCTCCAATATGTAAGATTATGTTGAATGAACAAAAAAATAATGATGATGGCCAACTAGCCCTTTTCCTCTTCGATATAGTCATGTAGACCAATTGTGTGAAACCTAATGTGCCATGCATTTGATACATATCGTATTTGTTGGAAGGGCATTTTTTAAAAGAAATAAAAAGCTCAAAATGAATGATTATAAAAGGATTTTATTGTAATTTAAGAAGCGAGTGGATTCCTCTGGTAGTTTATCTTTAAACATATGAATACATTGCTATTGTAGATGAAAATATGGTTCTAGAATCTCATATAGACCTATGTTCTCAGGTCATATTTAATGGAAATATTTGTTTTCCTGATAGTAAATGCCCTAACTCTTCACTATACCTAGAGCCTTGGGTGGCATTTGGCATAAATAGGATTTCTTAAAATATTTGTGAAATGAATGAATTCAGTTCAGCTGATTTATTAACTACTTTTTGTTAAGCACTTTCTCTGGATGTAGATGATGTGTCAATGAACAAAACAAAAATGGTCCTTACCCTCATGAGGCTTATGGTCCAACTGAGAAGATGAATAATTGAGCTAAGTACTCACAAGTAAATTTGTTAAGGAAGACTAGGAGCACGTTGCAGGGAAAACTACTGTAGAGTGGCGAAAGAAGTTGAGATTAAAACATGAACAGGATTTAAACAAAACAAAGGAGCAATCAGTAGAATTATTATTTCAAGTAAAGGGAGGAACAAAGACAAGCAAATAAGAGAGAGAATGCAATCGCAGAAGCTGAACAAGTTCAATATGGCTGTAACAGCCATATTGTGGATAGGGGAATAATAAGAAAGTAAGGACAGAACATGCAAGATTTTGCATGCCTCACAAGAGAAGTGAAATTTGTTTTCAAAGGCAATGAACAGGCACTAAAAGGTTTAAAGCAGATCAGTGACATGATCAGATTTCCATTTTAGAGAGATTATTCTGGCTGTAGTGTGGAGAATATATTGGTAAGGCATAACACTGGAGGATGGAGGACCAATTAGATATTCCAGTCATTCCTCCAGAGAGGAGAATGGCATGGGTGATCATGGCTGCTTGGCCCGGGACAGACAGAAGTAGATGGAATGAAAGGCATTTTAGGAGATATGTTTAAGGCTTTTCAATTAATCCAGTGTTTAAGGAGATGACAAAGCATGAATGATACCTTGATTCATGGATTGGGAAATAGGGTCACTGAGAGAGCTTTCCTGATGTTGTGGATGATTAGGGAAGGAGTGGGGGGAAAGGAGGATGGTGAATTCTATTTGGGATATACTGAATTTAAGGCGTATTTGAGATTCCCAGCTGTGGATGTCTGGGAAGCGATTAGTTGGTTATGAATCTGAGAAAAGAGATCTTGCTGTAGTTGGTTATCACAAGTCTAATAAGTGGGAATATGTGAGACAGACTCAGAATGTGTGTGGAGAGCAAACTGAAGGGGCTTGGAGGGTCTCGAGGGACTGAGTTTTTGGGGATGTGTTGAAGGAGAATCCCAGTTTCTCTGGGAATTGGATCCATGGGTGGGCCTGCTACAGCAGTAATTCTGATCTCCAGTAATTTCCTCCCGTGTCTCTTCTGCTACAACTGTGGGTGTTTGACCCAGGTTGGACCATCAGAGCTTCTCTAAGGAATATTTACAATTGGAATGGAAGGAGGAAGATCAGTCTTTCTTGGGGGAGGGTGAAACGCAGTTTGAGACTGTGAGATGTGAGAAGAAAACTGGCCAGAAAGAATAACACTGACAGGACAGAATAGAGTTGACAGATGGAAAGAGTTCTGGCTGTGATCAAGCCCTTAATCTTGTCCTTCCTTGGGTTAGGTCATACAAGATTCTTCTAATTATGCTTTCTTATCCTCAGCTAGCAACCTAGAGTCCAGACTAAGCATGTTAATAGCACTTCACTCACAGGGCAGTTGGGAACAATAAAGGAGACAATACATAGGGAGCCATTTCCCTTTCCTCTAGGTCAGTACTGTCCAATAGAACTTTCTGTGATGAGGAAAATTCTGTGTCTGTATTATTGAATCAGGTAGCTGAGAGCCACTTGTGACTATTGATTACTTGAAGTGTGACTAGTTCCTGCAGAGAAACTGTTACTGAAGTTTTGTTTAATTATAAGTACATCACATTTAAATGTAAGTACTCACACGTCTAGACTCACAGACCTATAGGACAATTTTGTGACACCCAGTGTAACTCAGTTAATTCTGATTGTCCTGGTATAATTGTAGTAGCGTGATTCTACTTGTCAGTGTTTGGCTGATACATTAGTTGGTAAAACAGTTCTAGTCATAAAACAGATGGAAAGTCTCCTGGACCCTTTGGAGGGGGTTGTCTTTTTGTTCTTGTGGAAGTTGTTACATCTGGAATTGGTGACTGGACCTGCAGTAGAGAAATCACACTGAGCACAGCACAATGGACAAGTAGTAGGAAACTCAGTCCCTGCCGACATCTTTGAACCTCTGAATTAGCCCTGGAACATCTTCCCATTCTCATTAAGTGGGATGATAATAAATCCTCTAAATTTTAAAGATATTTTGCCTCAGATTTTCTATTATTTGCAGCTGAAAGCATCCTCACTTATACAATTTATTAAAAGTAAGTGAAATGATTTATTTAACATGACATGAACATGACTCATTTTATGAAAATATGAGAAAAATTAAAAATAAAATTGTTTATTTTTATAGAAACACTACACTTCTAAAATGAATCAGATGTATTTGCAATACAAACTATATCAAATGGATTCACTTCTGGTATCTTAAATCTGACCTCCCAGTGACTATAAGATGTGGTTTGATTTATCAAAATTAAATGATACACAGCTTGTCAACAATGTTTTATTGAGATAAATTTCTATATAAGTTGTAGAATTATAAACATGCATATTAGAGAATGTTCCTTAATTTATCAAGATAATTTACCTTTAGATTTCTATAAACAACTTGCCCTTTATTCTACCAAAATATTTTATAGATGCTGGTGGTGTGTCACCACCCAGTTAGACAGTAATTCAGCTAATCATTTTTCTTTGCAGTGTAAGTAAAAACTTGTTTAAAGTGCTGGCAATTTTATCAGCTAGATCATGGGACCTAAGAGGAACCAGGTGTTTCCATTGTATTTTCTGTGTCTAGTAAAAATTCAACCCTGTTGGTAGCTATATTGTAGTCATGTGATCTTAGGTTGGTAACTTATCCTCCAAGAATTCTTGATAAATCCTATTTTTTTTCTAATTTTAGCTTATCATGTGATGATCCTGGTTGTTTTCAGTGCTTATTATTCCTAAAAGCTACACATATTGCTCTGTTTCTCTGTTATGAAGAAATTCTATGGGTAAAATATTGGGCTTAATTTACATCGCTTTTAGGAATGGTAGTTTCCTCTTTGTGTATCTCTCCAGTACATCCTAAGGTAAGCTGATATGGGATGTGGTTGTTTGTTGGGAGAGAAGATGGTATTCTGATAAATAGGTGATGATTTTCTACCCAGGTAGTACTTTCCATTAGGGCCACTGACCCATACCTAACCTTTTAGTTGTAGGTTTATTTGCTTATGTTACTGTGGTCAGATGTTTAGAATTATAGATTTTCATTTGGGGAAATGATTGATGTCTTTTGTTAAGGACAGTAATACTGGTTTCAATTCCCCCTTTTTTCATGGTCTAGGAACACTGAAGCTTTCCTTAGCTTTGCTGTGAGAGGTGGGAATATGCTATATACGTGTATCTTCCCAGATTACTTTCAGAAAGCAAATAGGCAGTGTTAGCTAAACTGTGGGAAATATTCAGTTCTTTGCCAAGAGAGATCTTAAGACTCCAAATATGCCAATTCAGCAAACCACAGTGAGATTATCTAAAACTGAAGAAGGGCTCAGGATTCCATCAGAATATGAGATAATTTAAATAAAATTCAAATCCCACCAGCCAACAGAGAATCAGAAGACATTAGAGAAGGAAGGAAACTTAGAGGTCATCGTGCCTGACGTTTTGCTGAGCTTCACCTCCCGGACTGAGGTAAAATTAGGACAGGGAGGATAGAGAAACGTTTCAGTTTTACTGATTCAGTAGAACTCTTGAAGCCTTTTATTGGTGCAGAATGAGGCTTTCTCATTGACTCTAAATAGGCTTATTAGCAGCACACAGAAGGATTTCCACTGTGATCTTTTCTTTGTCCCTCGTCAGATGGAAGGCTTAGGTCTGAAGCTGGCTGATAGCTGTGGAAGTGAAAAGTACCCGCAGACCAGAGGGCAGGGAACAGGCTGGCTGTCAGGGTCTGGTTCGAAACCCTGAGGAGTGTCATTTCTCTGAGCCACTTTTATGAAACAGAAGCCCTTTTTTGTTTATTTGTACCTGTGAAAGGGAGCAGTGGTATAGCACATCCGAAGTAGCAAAAAAAGAAAACAAACCCAAATATAACACATTGATTTAGGATGCCCACCTAATCCCCTCATTTTCAGGAGTGTTGGTTCACATTTCAGTACATGCCAACATCCTGGGAATTCTGGATGATGGGTTCTATTGGGGTTTCATTAATTGGGGTAGAAGTTTAAGTCATTAGAGTCTAGGACACTTTCTCTTTTTTCTTAAAGATGGAGAGAGAGGGGAGAGAGAGAGAGAGAGAGAATCAATTTTATTTATTTTTCAGCCCAGCCTTTGTTTCTCTGACACCTAACTGTGTACGTGGTGCTGGGGTTTGAACCTGGGTCCATGTGCTTGCCAGGCAAGTGCTCCAACCGTTGAGCTACCACTTCAGCCATCCAGTGAACTTTGAAGTTTTTCTCCTCTATTTAATGTCAGGAAGTGTCTCTGGTACTGATTTCTTAGGGGGTGGGTGTGCATCCTCCCTGAGATGGACGCAGTGTGCAGCTTCTGCATGCTGTGTGAACTGCATGACACACGCTGTCCCCCAAAGGGGCTCGGGTTTGATTAAATGTTTAAATGACCTTTTAGGAGAGATGATTATGAGGATGGGCAAACAATTTGTTCTTCCCATTCTTAATAACTTCTCTGTGTATTTGGTTTATGTGCAGACAGAGTCAAACAAGAGACTTGAGTAATCATTGGATATGATGGTGACGATGAGAATGATGATAATTTGGACATAGAGAGTGAGGCTTGCCAAAGGAGGGGCCAACTCAGCACGGTTCCCCATCACCAGCTCCCTCGACTCTCAACCACGGGTGCACACAGCAGATTCTGCTGCAGGTCACTTCCTAACCACAGGAGTCACCGTGCTCCTCAAGGGCCACACCCTGTGGCCAGGGAGCTTTTGCCCTTGACTCTCTTGGGGCATTCCTGCAGTATCTTTGACATGGCAAGTGTTAACTTAAGAGTAGATTTACTTTAAGGAAATCCCCAGGAAAATACTGCTTGCATTTGTAAATTGCACATTTCTCTTCATTAATCTGTCTTCACAGAATCATAAATTGGCTGAAGACTGCCCAGGACTTCTGGATCTATCTCCAGTTGATTCTTTCTCTCTGGCTTTAGCTCTGCAAATAGCAGTGCCCCCTGCTTTGTTTTGTATGTGCATCCATCCTCCTCTCAGATTCCGTCCCCACAGCTGCCTCACTGAGATGGCCGGATGGACCCTGCCTTAGCTCACTGGCTGTACACATCCACACCTTGTTTGGACACATTTTCAAAACAAAGCTTCTCTGCTTTTGCAAGGTGACGACTCCCTTCTTTTGCCTCTTTGCTTTGCTCTAATTCATTGCTACCCAGAATAAACTCTAGATAAACTTTTAAGGTTCTACCTTACACTTTACATATTTTATTATAAAGGTTGCACACATAACTATAGTACTTAAGATTGGGAAGTGCTACTTAAGAAAATCTTAGTACATGTACATTACAGATAATGAAAGTTTGATGGCATAAGATGAATCAGCTACAGTTCTTTTTTTTTTCTAGAAAAAATGCACATTTCGTGATTTTTCATTTACACCACCATGATATTAAACTGTAGGCCTTAATGCATTTGTATAGCCTGCTCAGAAATTAATGAAGTCTGTTCATTTATCCCATGGATTTTTCTCATTAGCTCCTTCTCTCTTCTTTTGTTGTCTTGGCATCACTGTTGATATCACAAAAGATTTTGTAAATCTCACTGCTGTAGTCCTTGCAAGGGTGTGTGTGTGTGTGTGTGTGTGTGAGAGAGAGGAGAGATTATTGAACACTTGGGGACCTGCATAGTATTGGAGCTCTCGTCAAATTATTTTGAAATTTCAATACCAATTGCTCAGGAGAAAATGAAAGTATGCAGAAGTAGGCAAGCTTTTCTTTATAAAAATTGCCATAAAAGTGGAGTAAGAGGTATAAAGCATATCAGGAATTTTACTGTTCCAGTTTCTTCATTTGTAGGCTTGTGTACTTAACTGGTTGTTCTCAAGGTGTGTTAGGATGACCCAAAGGGTATGCATAATTGTGGGGAAATGCACACTTAATTTTGCAGTGCCTGCTAGTATGTGGAATGTCCCTATCATCAGGGTCTCTCTTATAATATCCAATTTAGCATCATAATAGAGCCTTGTTAGTAAACAAGTCCATTTAAGTAAAGCAAAACATTATTGAACCTGCGCAGTTACTGGTTATAAAGAATGGATGAAAATTGTACCATTATAATCACCTGAGGCTATTTATAAGACACCTTCACAGAGATGATATCATGTCAGGAGACACAAAGAATATGAAAATGCAGCTCCCCCTACCCTGCAGGAGCGTCTGTCTCTGGGCTTATAAGCAAGCTTGCTTTGCATTCAGGTAAGAACCTTTTTTGTGTATATAATTTGAGTTTCCTTATTTTATGACAGAAAAGTTAAATTTGAAGATAAGAGGATAGTTTGAACTGCCCTCCCTCCCATCTTCTGAAATTTTTAAACCATTCTTGGTTTAGTAAATGATTCATAAGTTAAAAATTCATATTTATTATGTGAAATCATCTAAACCTAATTTCTCAATTAGAGATATTTTAAATTGTCTCTCTGGTTTTTAGGTCTCACATACCATGACTTCCTACTATAGAAAACATCAATAGATTTCCCTGCTGGTGTGAAAGAATAGGGCTGTTTTTCATTTCCCAAGCCAATGGAAGACATTCAAATAGGGAGCCACACATGTATGGCTGGGACACATCCTTGTCTACTCTAAGAACCTGGATGATGGGGAAGATAGGGGTGAGACTGTGGGGTAACCTTAGATTTACTTTGTACCCCTTTTTGATATCAGTAGGCACTTCCTGTTAGGAGCTTCTATTTTTAGAAGTTAGGACTTGATTTGTGGTTAGATGTGTACTTCTCACCTGTAGGAAGTTCTGAGTGTGTCCAGTGTTCCCCTTGAGAACCTCTAAACTTTACATCACCTCACTGTAGAAATACCCTGGGGGTCTTGCCTGGGTCCCTGCAAACCCTGCTGTTGTGCAGCACCCATACCAGGGAAACACTCAAAGCTGAGTTGCTCCGGTCTGAAGAAGGTGATGGAGTCAGGATGCACTGGGCTGCCAGCAAGACCAGTGAACAGCAGAGTCTGCTTTGGATGTAGAGATGCACGTTCAGGGAGTGGTTGAAGGGCAAGTTATTCTTACAAGGACATCTCTCATCTGTTTGTGGATGAACAAGACTATAGGAATAGGCTTTAAAGTCTCCAGCTCATCTTACCTCTCTCAGTGTGTCAGATCTGCCTGCTGTATGACCATAGAATACCAGGCCAATTTTAGCTCATATTACAATTGTACCTGTATTTGTTAGGATTGTTTGATTGATGTTTATCCTTTATTACATTTTAAGCTTCATGAAGACAAGGAGCGTGTCTTGGCTTACCTGTGTGTCCACTGTGCCTGACCTATAGAAGGTACTGGATAAATATTTCTTGAATAAATAATTAGACCTGAAAACACTTTGAGGTAGGGGTTACATTCATTAAGTGTATACTACAGTGAAAGACACTTCTCCCCAGAACATAATATCTCTTTTTTCCCCTATGTTATTTCCAGTTGCTAAATTGACTTTGAGGTTGAGAAATTGGGCCGTGACACAATACACACACAAACTCTTCAACAAATAATGTGCTCCATTTTCTTTCAGAAAGCCAGGATGAAGATGAAAAAAGAAAAAGGAAAAAAATGAAAGATTTATTGCAGCTGTTGATAGAGTTGGTTGAGAAAGTGTTTGAGTTGTTTGAATTTTGTTTAGTCATGAAACTCCTGTATAGATATTTCTATCTTTGGCCCAGGCTTACTTAATTAATCTGGCCACTCATTTACCCCCTTTGATCTCCTTAACTTAATCCACACGTGAATGACATTCAGTTTTTACTTGTGAAAAATATTCCTGTGCCCCTGTCATTTAAAAAGTGTTCCCATGATTTATTGACTTCTAATACAGTTCTTGCTTTGCTTTTTGTTTTTAATTTATAGAATCAATAAATGACCTCCACCACATTATTAACCAGTGCTCAAGAGAATGCTGGTTTTAACTATCCTAGGGAGCTCAGAGGAAAAAAAAATTATAACTCATTTTAGTGCCAGGTAGGAGGTTATGACAGACATATGCTGTTATTCGCTCTTAATCTTTTCTTGTCTCTGGTCTGATTTTTACTTTTTCTTTTGCTATATATACTTTTATGTATCTGATATTTTGGAACATGTGAAGAAATATTTGTTATCCTTTTATCTCTCTATTGATTATCTATAATCTATCCCTAAACCCAATATTTTGATACACATAAAATAAAGGAGTATGGAATATACCAACATAATTGAGGATATGGTAATCTTGGTTAAAGGCTTTGGTCTGTCTCTGTGAATTGGATTCTCCAACTTTACATGATTCTGGCTGAATCCTTCTTTAATCTGGCGTTGCAGAGTTTTTGAATACACCTCTGACTGTATCAGATCCACCCAAAATGCAACCGCTTTGGAACATTTGTCTGAATTCACAAAATAATATTTTGATCCTTCTTGGTATGTAAAGCAATAGCTTTTTGGTAGGGTTGGAAGAAATTGTAGGAATTATGTATCCTGTAACATTTTTTGACATATTGGAAATCTGGAATCAATTGAAGTAACTTGTCCAAGGGCCAAAGAAAGGAACAACGACCGGAAATCCCATGTGATTCCTTATCTTACAGTGAATTGCTCCTAATTGGCTCTGAGTCTGAATGATTTACGTGTCCCACTCTGTTTGGCTTTCTGGCGTCAAAATAAAAGAAGATCAGTTCATTTTCCTTTCTTCTTCTACCAATTGCATAGCTCATAGCCTTCTCTTGTAAATTCATAATGTTTATCTAATTTAGAAAAATCAGGTCTGAGCAGATGAAGGGGACTTTGAATGACTTGTCTAATCGAAACCCTGAATTAGCTGTGTAATTATTTGCCTGTAGAAATTCTTGTGGAGTTTTGTTTTGCTGCTCTGGATGGGGGCCAGTCAGAAATGACCCAGGAATTCAGACACAATCTAGTCAGCATCCCCTTGACCAAGGGGAACTTTAGGGCATGAATTGTGGTTCTCATTGTCCCGTGACTGACTCTCATTGGAAATAGCTGCTTGAGGCCAGCCTGTTAGCCTTTGCTTCTCATTTGATCTAATTATCTCACAGACACAGCCTTTAGTGTTTCCTTTAACCTTTGGAGACTGCTCCAGGGCACAGGGAAATTACAAATACTATTGAGGTTGATAGTGTCTCAGTAATGAGGGTACTACTTTATATGCTTAGGGATAGATACTTTTTCTCTGTGGGATGTCAGTAGGAAATTTTGATGGCCTGAAATGTGACTACAAGAAACATCAGTACTCGTCTATTATAGAAATTCCCTGACATTGAACTCTGGAGGATGAATCTGTTTTCAGTGCAAACCCTTGACCGATCCTTCTAAGAGTGAAGTTTTACTTATATGTGGATGTATCTATGTGTATATTTTTAGTCTCAAAGCAGAAATCAGTCTAGAATTTAATTTCTTTCCAGCAAACACAACATAACAATGATTATAAATGTTTTTCTTCAGCTTTGAGTTTTTTTCTAGATGAATCAAACTACCCACAGATATTTGTGGATTATCCCTGAAATTCTTGTTTCTTGTTATTTAAAATATTCAAATGCTATCATATTGTAGTATGAGGAGGATCTAAAAGAACAGAAAGCCCTCTTCTTTACATTGAATGAAATGGACAGCTAGAATATTTTTTTCATGTTTCTTTTTCTCTGTTTTTTTTGGGGGGGTTGTTTTACTTTAAATCAAAGAGGTTGAATTAGAGACATAGAGCAAAAAAAGCAAAAACCTGAAGCTATAAATTTCTGGGTCACTCCAAATACATAAAGCATTAAAAAATGTCAGATGCGAAGCTAAATGCAAACTGACAGGGAGAAAAAAAAATCTGCTTGTGTACTTAAAGCCCCAAACCAAAAGCAAAATTAAAATTTGTGCTGGCCCTTCTCCCTTGGGGCTGCAGATGTCACTGCTGTCCAGGACACCTTCTGTTACTGAGAGGAAGGAAGAGAAATGGCATCCAAGTCACTAGTGTAAATAAAATAGTCTGCCTGCCAAGTCCTAAAGATGTCCTGCCATATTTTTTAAAGCCAGGGGATGGGGGGAGTGCATGTGAGTGTGGGGGTAGAGGTGAACAGTAAAGGTGACCACTAATGCTCATTGATTCTTGTCTTCGTGACGCATTCTTTTGTAATAAGATGTTTTATAAGAGGCTTCATGTGTGCATGTACCTATACACACACATATGTGCACATACATATACGCACATATGTATATCATTCCATTCGGCTTGCAACAACAGTAGCTGTCATTTAGAGCTTATTGGGCTATACAAAATATATACATTTTTAAATTAATGTTCAGAGCAATTCTGTAAACAGTATTATTCTTATTAAAGGTAAATAAGCTGAGCCTCTATCTAAGCCAATTACTCCAAGTGACACACAGAGGTCTGCAGCTGTTCTCTTACTCCTGATGTAGGTAAGCAGAGTTGCCACCTTCCAGAAGACCACAGCTTAGCTTGGGACTAGGCCGTATCCCCATCTGTGTCCTCCTTGTGTCCTGGGAAGCTGACCCTTGCCAATTCCAGGTCTCTCTTCCTCTTTGGGTTCCTCTTGGTTTGGGTCAGTCAAGAGCTCTAGATGGATGCTGGAGGGTGGAAGGGGAAAGAGGTGAGGATGTTTCTTCTCCACGTCCTCCTTTGCCCCTGTGTCCTGCCCTCAGCAGTACCTCTTCTGACTTTGACTCCTTGCAGCCTGCCCTCTTCCACCTAAATCGGGCTCCTAGGACATGCCATCCTTCCTCTGCATGCCCAGATGTGATGTTATCTTCTCTCCATTGCTGTTCTTTGGGTGTCTTGCCATCTCATTTGCCATCTTTTTATTTGAACCATCTGGGATGAATTCTGTTTTCCATCTGGGACCCTGACTGATACAGAGGCCAATTATACACCCACATGAAGGTATGTCAAAGATAATTTATAAATCAAGTTTGAAAGCTCTAAATTAGGATCACTAACATGCCAAAAGGTACTGATAAAAAATTAGATAAGAAAATATAGCACCTAGCAGAAAATTGTTTCTTAGGAATAGAGGGAATCTGCCTTAGGGAGAAAACGGGGTAGTGTACCGGGTAGAGATGTTAAAAGTCTGCTACTCACCAGGCCTTAGAGAACTGTGCTGTCTTTGGAGAAGATTTTTCTAGCAGTCATTTGTAGGAAAAGCGGAAGTGGGAGAAAAGGTTGACAGTAGAGAGTGCAGGTAGAAAGCTTTTGAAATAAGCCAGTTGAATTGGGGACAGGTTCACATACTGGCTATAGGTATGAAAAATAAGGAATGAAACAAGGAACAAAAGAAACATTGTTACTTCTGGAGTTTTCATTTTGGTCCTGTAACATATTTGCTTTAAATTGGTATAAGCTCCTCACATGTGGAGGGCCATATGCCTTGATTTAACGTTAGATCAAATAGCAGAAGTTAAATTAGGAAGTAAGGCAATATTTGGTTGTAGGGAACATCATTCTTGTTTCTATCTCTTGGAATTTATGTGGAAGCTCTTAAAGTCCTAAGAGGCTAATTTCAGCTCAATGTATTTATTTAACAATATTTCAGATCCTTAATTTTCTGTTTCCAGATGATCACATGCCTCAGCTTGAAATTGAAGGGCATTATAGACTTCAAGCAAATTGCATGTGCATTAAGACTATTGAACTTGGGAAGAGTAATCCTATAAAAGCCCCAGCATTGCTGGAAAATTTTCCTAATCTTGTATTCCTCCTGAATGTTTATTTGGAAATGTTCCTTTTTGGTGGGGAGGTAAATGAACTAATGTGTATTGAGCTGCATCCACCAATTTGTTTACTTATTTATTCATCTAATAAACATTTTAGTGAATAGGTTTCAGGCACATTTATGTTTTACCCAAGAGGCATTTCACTTAATATTCAGCCATTCAACCATTTGTTCATTCATAGTGAAAAGGTCACAGGTTTGAGAATGAAGCGGGTCTGAGTTTGAAATAGATCTTTGCTGCTTACTTGTGAAGTTATCTTGAGCAAATTATTTTTCGTACTCTCTCACAATTCAGACAAAAAAAGTTTTTATAAAGAATGTGCTTCATGACTGAGAAAAGGCACTCGAAATAGATGAATCTAATCCTTACCCAGACTAACCTTATATAGATGTAAATATACACCAGCCTCCAGGTTTGGTGCAAAACATATGGAAGTATGATAATCACCCTTAAGCATAATTATACATATAAGACAAAACACAACTGTTAAAGGACATGAGGATATTAATACAATGAAAGAGAATATGCACTATAACTTTTTCATTTCTTGTTTAATTTATATAAAATCAAATCTTGTATCTTATATTTTGTCAACAAATATAATAATGTATGTGGTGATGGATTATTTTGCCTTAAGAAGGAAAATATAATTATAATCATAAAATATTTAAGAAAATTCTGGAAAATAAGAGTAATTAAATTAATTTTTTCCAAACATTTTCCAAATGTGTTTTAAATGGCTGATCTAAAGGGAAATGAGGAGAGAGGGGGAAAAAAAGAAGTACATTCATGTACAATTACAGATAAAACGCATCAGTATTTTTAGTTGCCTTAAAAATAATCATGCATATTCAATGTTAATTTGCTAATTATCATTCCCAGAATTTTCTTTAATATAGGCAAATTATCTTAAAGGGTTAGGGCAAAAACAATATGATAAAGATCTAAATATGTAGCTGTTATGATTTGGATGAATGGTGTCCCCCCAAAGCTCAATATGTGAAAGTGGAGGTGAAATGATTGGGTTATAACAGTCTTAACCCAATCAGTGAGTTAATCCCCTGATAGAGATTAACTGGTAACTGTAGGCTGGTAGGGTGAGGCTGGAGGAGGTGGGTCATTGGGGGAATGCCTTTAGGGTATATATTTAGTACCTGGTGATCCCTCTTTCTGTTTCTTAGAGCCATGCCTTGAACCCTTCCTTCCCTCTGCCACACTTTTCTGCCATGATGTGCTGTCTTACCTTGAGCCCCAAGGAATGGAGCTGGCCTTCTATGGACTAAGACCTCTGAAGTAGCCCTCAAAATAAATTTTTTCTCCTAAAATTATTCTTGTCAGGTCCTTGGGTCACAGCAACAAAAAAGCTTATGAAACAGTGGCTACACTGAAAACTTGAGGAACTTTCTTTTCTCTCCCACAGACATAAAAAATTAAACCTCATTATCATGATTTTTAAACACAGGGAAAAACAAGTAGAGAGCAATATATTGAAATACAACACTTTGATCTTTTTGTTTATTGTTGATGAATTTAAAATCTCAGTGGACTTTTTAAAACAAAGGCTGTTGGAACTTGAAGGCAGAGGGCATGGGCTAACTAAAGTCCAAACCTGTCACTAAAGAGCAGTGTTAACTTCAGGAGGCCTCTGAACTGCTAGGCCTCTGAGAAATGGAGATAGTATTTCCTACAGAGCTGCCTCAGCCCTACTGGGGAAATCATATGGAGATAAATTATAATTTTCAACAAGTCTTATAAGCCATAAATTATCTTGCACATATAAGGCATTAGTCTTCTAGTCACTCTTTCACCAATTAAATGGTACCTGGTATTATGAGGCTGATGGAGTTAGATGAATGAAATCTACCATATTGGGTCTCCATGGTTAAGGGAATGGGCTGGTGGAGTTTGACTCACTAGCAGTGATTCATGATTCACAACTGACTGTGATCCTGGGCATTTGCCTCCTGTCTTGAAACATTCTTTTGGCTAATTACTTTACCATCTCAAATCCAGTTTCTTTAATGTTAACATGAATGTTTCCCCGGGGGGTTATAAGGATGTGAGAACTATCACCAAGCACTTAACTTGGCACATGGAAAGCACCTGAGGATAGTTGGCAACTATCAATTCTTCAGACACTTTAATTTCTTGTCAGGAGAATAGCATTCACACCAAGGGGGACAGATTAAAGCAATGTGGATAAAAGTAACACAAAGAACTTAAGAGTTCATAGTCAAGGTACCACTCTTTCAACTAGAATGACCAGTAAAGATTTTGGAGAGGTAAATATTTAGGATGAATCTTGAAGAGAGGGTAAGATTTCAGTAGGAAGGATGGGTAGCATTCCAGTTAGAATGAGTGGAATGAGTTAAAGTTTAGAGGTGATAGGCCTGAATGGTTCAGTTGTTTATACTGTTTCTGCCCAAAAGAACTTTTTGCCATGATGGCAACATTCTGTAAATGTCCTATACCCTGTGGTAGCCATCAACCATATGAAGCTGTTGAGCACTTTACATGTAGATTGTGTGACCTGGAATTTGGATTTTTAATTTCATTTAATTTTAATTAATACAAATTTTAAAAGTCATACATGATGAGTAGTAATCTGGACCATAGGATATATGTAGAGGAGTTTATTGTGCTAAGCCTTGAACTTCTTGTCCAGCTTGGATGAATTTATTTGCTAGACCAACAAATTTATATTCCAAAAATTAAACCAAACATACTTAGAAACAGGAAAAAAACCAAAGAATATATTTTTTAAAATATATCTTCAAGGAGACCAAAAAGCAGCAGCAAGAGAAACAGAAGCCATGGAATGAGCATTGATGAAATTCTTTCCTTGTGCTGTTAATTCAGAGGCCAATTGGTATGGGAAAAGTTGATTAGATTTGGCAATTGAGAGATGATTAGAGAACGGCAAAAGAAAAGTTTCCCTTGAGTGGTGGAGATACAGAGATTATTTGAAGGATTAAGGAATGAAATGCGTTGCGTAGGAGCAACATGGAACACAATCTTCATTGTGTACTGGTTTCTATTCCTAGAATTAGAGAATAAAACATTGCACACTAAGTTAGTTTCAGCAAGTACCATATAATCGCCAAGTGAGTGGAGTTCTTGCAGGCAAACTAGGTAGTTTCAATGCCAGGTGTGAAATTATAGTGGTTTAGATAAAATTTTGAAGCAATTCTACAAATAACTACTCTGAGTCATGACATTTTTAGGCCACATTGAAAACACTAGCTGAAAGAACACAAACAATGTTCAAATTATAACTGAGCCCCTTGCTGAGTTTATATTCTGAGCTAAGCATAGATTTTCCTCATGCCCTTATTTTTATGTGGTGGAAGACTGTTTTTCCTTGCACAGCACAGGTAGGCCAGGTAAAGGAAGAGGGGCATCCAAATGGTACCTCAAAGACAGCTAATCTATGGACAGAGAGATTTTTGTATGAAGACAAGTTTCCTGGCTCTTACGATCAAATGACCTCAATAATTCTCTGTCCTCATTAGGAATCACTTGAAACACTTGATATACATTCAGGACCTTTTGCTCCAATTCAAAGTGGTCAGTTTTGTGTTCCTGTGATCAATATACCTGACAAGAACAAGACAGAGGAGGAAAAGTGTGTTATAGCTCATCATTTTGTGGTTTCAGAGGTTCAGTCTATGGTTGTCTGACCCCATGGCTCTGGGCCCAAGATGAGGGAGAATATCATGATGGGAAGGCATGGCAGATGAAAGCAGCTCAGAACAGGGCAACTAGAAGGAGAGAGAGAGAGAGAGAGAGGGGTATCACTCACCAAGGACAAAATATTAATCCCAAAGGCACATTCCCAGTGACTTTTGTCTTCCATACACATCCTATCTGATTACAGTTAGCCCCAGTTAATCCATATCAGTGGATTAATCCATTGACTGCAACTCTCATAATCTAATCTCTGAACATTCTTGTATTGTCTCACACATAAACTTTTTGGGGAAGAATCTTTAGGGTATTAATTTGGTAAAAAATGCACTTGGTATATGCTTTTGATTAACAGTAATTTTTAAGGTCAAACATTTTTGTCTATTTTATTTATTCATCCTTTCAACAAACATCAGTGAACAGTTTTTGTGTTCCAGGCACTCAGATACTGAGAGATAAAGATAACTAAGATTACCTCTGATCTCAAGAAATTGCTCTGGTTGTGAAAAATAATACATTTCATTGTGAAATAAATGGTTTGTTGATGTTGCAAAGGAAACACAGAAGAGGAATAGCTCAGCCTGAGGTAGTGTATAGAGGGCTTTACCTCTATAAGGGAGATGAAGCATGAGTAGAGTGTTCAAGGATAGCACACCAGAGGAGAGAAAAAAGAGAAGCACTCTGTTCAGAGAAAGCATCACATCAAAAGGAAAGAGATTCTGTTTGGTCTGAGAATACTATTAAATTCAATACTACTGGGCAACAGGTTTCCATAAAAGAGTAGTTGATGTGGCTAAAGAGGAGGCCAGAGTATAAAGTTTCTAGTTATTCCCCAGGTGATGTGAAGTCATTAAAGGATAATGTGGAGCTGGTGAGATTAGAGATAGGGAGAATGATTAAGAGCCTAATACGATAATAGAGGTGAGAGGTGTTAGTGTCTAACCTCTGAAAATAACCATAAAAGTAGAATGGAAAGGACATTTTTGAGAAATAACTGATGATTTATTAAGTATGACCTAATCAG